>WOXC01005441.1:600000-833959 GCA_011680675.1 Gymnobelideus leadbeateri
CCCCACTGAGATAATACCACTTTTAACTACCTGATTTACTGGTAGCTTATGGAGAGCTCCCTCAATTACTGGATTTTCTTGGTGGAGTAGTTCTATATATGTTTCATTAGCCTTCCCATGGGTCTGGGATAAGGTACGTATAGGACTCTTCTCTGATGCCTTTGAACCAGAGAATCCACCTAAAAGACAAGGCCTGAGCCTGTAAATAAATTACTCCTTTGTATTTGCCTTAGTAACTTGGTCAGGTAACTTGGATGTAGGACTGCTTCTATCAATAGAAAAACTTAGTAATCAGAAAGGATATATAGACCTGACCCCTTACTCCAGGGATGCTGATCAGGATACTAGCTGGGGATGTAGGGACGTGTCCTTGGCTCCAGATCTGCTAAGGACCTAACCCAAAATGACCTTTCCCAGATTTTCACAGACTCTGGAGAAGGTGTGTGTCGAAACGGTAGAGAGTGGATCTATGACCAAGGACCTCGCTGGCTGTATCCATGGACTAAGCAAGTGAGTGGCCTTTATTGGTAGGGATTCTGGGCATATTTTCAGGGAAGGCAAGGATGAAGGGAGAAGAGGGAGACAGGAAAGAGAGGAGAGAAAGAGGGAAAAGGAGAGAGAAATACACGGAGATAAACACATACTCTTATTGCCAGAGAGGGGCCATGTGGCTTGAGGATAAAGAAGAGATGGTCACTCCCTTTGTCCTTGTCTTCTTCCTAAGGTTTAACTGCTGTTAAACACTCCAGAGAAGGGTGCCAAGATCCCTGTGAGGAGGGGTGATTAGAGGCCTTTCTGATTGGGCTATTTTTTTTTTTTAATCCCAAAGTCCTTGCTACAACTCAGGCCTTTAAATGACTGCCCAGTGCCTCATATTGAGAAATTACAGTGGCAGCCAGAAGCTTTCACTGCTTGAACCTGGGTGGTCAGATTCCTGCCAGTTTCTTCCTCTGAGCCTGGCCTGTCTTGGGAACAAGAAGGCTGCTCTCCAGGATCCAAAGACTTGTTTGCAATCCAGACAGTGAAGGGCTGGGGGGAGGGAACTGGGGTCTGTGTGAGGCTCATCTGATTCCCTAGAACCATGAGAAAGGAGACAGCCAGCTTGTGCACAAACCACAGGGAGGTGTGACAAAGGTCATGCTTTGAATACCACTTTTTTACAAATGCATGTGGTGAATGCCATTACCTTTGGTATTTATTCAGTGATAAACCACAGGCGTCACAGCAAAGGTCCTAAGTGTCCAGTGGATGGAGGTGGGAGGACGATGCATGCAGTTTCTTACATACTTCCTAGAATGTGTGCTTGGTCCTGGCTCCTTCCCCTATTGGTAGCTGGTTTCCTTTCTGTTGATTGAACCTCTTCCTACCAGGGTTTTGGGGTGGGGTGGGCAGTGTTTCTCCCAGGGGCTCACTATCTCTGTTCTGCTTGCAGTGTGAAGCTGAATGAGCACTATATGAATACTGAGGACTTCCTGGACACAATCAAAAGGAACTTGGACAAAGCTCTGGGCCAGAAATAGGCGTTGGTGGGGAGCAGCTCTGGCTGCAGGTTGGGAGGTGGGAGCAGAGCAGGATGGGGCAGCTATGATGCCTTTCCTGTTCTTCCCTTCTTTAACCTCCCTCCTCCCCCCATCCACCATCTCCCTCAGCATGGAAGGATCCATAACCCTTTCACTTGGAAATGTGGAACAGGAAACATGTGCTGGGGATACTTTTTCTAACCTGGTCGGGGGGGAGGGGGGTGGTTAAAGATATTTTTTCCCCTAAAGCGTGTGCGAGGTATGAGTTTCAAGGTATGTTTTGCCTCAGCCAAAGTTGATGTTTCACATACTGTAATTTATATACCGTCCTCTGAACACACTGTGCCATATTTAGCTATTAAACTCTCTTTACAAAGCTGCCTGTCTACTATGTTTGTATTTTAGGGGGGTGGGGCATATGAGCAATGCATTGGTCCTTTCAGGGGGCTCATTTCTCATCAGCCTCTTGGAATAAACTTAGAAGTGGTGGAAGGGACCAGATGGATGGAGCTTCTTAGAGCTGTGGTCACTTAGGAGCAGCCTGGAGCCCCCCCAGACTGAGGGGCTTGAAAACAGCTTCACTTGGCACGTTTTCCATTGGTGGGTGGCATTTAAATGAGAAGTCCCAGATGTTGCACTTGTTTCTCCTCCCTCCATTCTGAGGGAAGCTGATACAGGTCACCCACTCAGCAGTCATTAAGAATGGTGGTCTCCCCAGTTCCTTTGATGACCTTTTGGTGATCTATATTCCTTCTAACCCCTTGTCAAATCCCTTTCCTTGCTTCTGCCTTGTGAATCTGATATTTATCCTCAGGATATCTCTAAGTCAACAGTTCATTAAGAACCTTTCACCTTTGATTGTGTCTCAGACCCCTTTGGTGGGATGTCTGGGGTGTGCTAGCTTGGGTGTGAGGGCTGCACCTGTCACCCAACTTTCACCTGTGGCTCCCAGGAAGCTGTAGCGTGCACAGTGTCCACATTCTGGTAAACCATCTTGGCAGATGGGCTAAACCAGGCTGAGGGCAACTGACAGGCCTCAAGTCTGTTAGTGGGGTAGGGGTATGTCTACCCCACACATGTGAATGGCAGATGGGAACAATTTGTTCTGATAACCATGAAGGCAACTGAAGCATGTGCCGTGGAGTGCTTAGAGACTGGTCAGGAATTGGAGACAGCAAGGTCATCTGCTGCATCCTAGGACATTGCCAGTTGTCTTGACTTTTGTCCTGCATCCTGCCACTGGACTTCGATGACTCAGGAGGAGAGAGTGAGGCTGACTGCACAGCTCTGCCTCACTTAAATCTAATTCACGAAATAATATGATGTCATTGATCCTCTTTAAAAATGAAGGATGAAACAACACACCCCCTTTGGCAGTCTACTGAATGAAGCTGGACTCCTTTTCAGAATAATGATTAAAAAATTTTTTTAACTGGGGAAAAAGTTTGATTTTAGGTGTCGGTTAAAGGAAAAGATTTTTTTCCCACTCAAGTTAAAAAAATCTGTCCACAGATCCCTTAAGAACCCCACCCTAGATCATTAATTTCTTTTCCCCTCCTCCCCCTCAAATCCAACAAACAAAAATCTGTGAATAGAGTGCTGGGTCTGGAATGAGGAACACCCATCTTCCTGAGTTCAAATCTGACCTCAGATACTATGTGACCCTGGGCAAGTCACTAAACTCTGCCTTAGTCTCCTCGTCTGTAAAATGAGCTGCAGAAGGAAATGGCAAACCACTCTAGTATATTTGCCAAGAAAACTCCAAATGGGATCACCCCAAGAGTCGGACACAAATGAAAATAACTAAACAATAAATGCTGGAACAGATCATTACTCATTAAGAGTTGGAAGGGACCTCAGACCATACAGTTCTCAATATGGTAATCCTTTCTACGTGTCTCTGCCAGGTAGTCATTCTGCCCCTGCTTGAATATATGACTGATTATAAGGAGCTAGCTTGCTGCTTCCCAAAGTCGCCCATCCCAGCTTTGGATGGCTTTATTACAAAGCTGTGTCTTAGATCCAGCTAAAATATGCCCTCCTGCAACTTCTGCCCATCAGTCCTACTCATACCCTCTGCAGCAATACAGACTAGGTCTAAATATTCATTGAGATGACATAGCCTCTCATATTGGAAGTCAGCTATTCCATCCACCTCTGAATTGTCCATTGAGAACACCTCCCGTTCCTTCAACCATTCCTCAGGATGCTGTTTACAGACTACCCACCATCTTTATTATGCTTTTCCAATTATGTTGCAGGTTAACAAAAACTCTCCTAAAATGTAAATCTGAACCCTGAATGCTCCCTCCAGGTGTGGTCTCACCAATTCAGAAGACTAGGGCATTGCTTCCCTTTGTTTTGGGTGTGACTTCCCTGTCCTACTTCTTCCTCCCTTGTCCTCACACTTCCTGCCTCACCAAGCCTCTCTTCTAGGTGTTTCCCTTTGCTTCTTTCCAATATTGTCCATAGCCTCAGATCTTAATTTTTCTACTCTGCTCCTATGATCATGGAACTCTGAGAGGTTGAAAACTTGAGGCAAAAACATTGTATTTCCCTCCCCAAAGTCGGGGATTCTTAACTATTTTTATGTCATGGTCCCCTTTGGTGGCTGAAGTCTATGGACCCCTTTTCAGAATGTTTTTAGAGGCATAAAATACAATTATAAAGGAAGCTAAATTATTTGAAAGTTACCCAAAAAGATTTTGTTCATGGACTCTAATTATCCCTATAAATGTAAAGTGCCCTTTAGGTGTTGGTCAAATTGATGAATTTTGAAATATGTCTTAGATGATCTCCTTTCCTTCAGGTACATCTGCATCTAACCTGTCCACACTGATAGTTCTGCTTCATGTTTTGATATAGTTCAGGCATTTTTCACTCATGTCCAACTTTTTGTGACCTCATTAGGAGTCTTCTTGGCAGAGATCCTGGGGAAGTTTGTCATTTTCTTCTCCAGCTCATTTTACAGATGAGGAAACTGAGGAAAACTGGGTGACGTGACTTTGCCACGGTCACACAGTGACCCTAATCTGATGTCAAATTTGAACTAGGGAAGATTAGTCTTCCTGACTCCAGGCCCAGCACTCCGTGCACTATGGTGCCACCTAGCTGCTTCATGTTTAAACAACTGGCAGGTTTCTCACTTTCCTGTAACCTATTTCACAGACCATAAAAATGCCCATATATTTTACAAAAAAATTCCTAAGGGGACTCAGACTTACCTTGGAAAAGAAACTTGGTGATCTGGATTCAATCATGATTAAGGGAAAGGGGAAGAGAAGAGAAAATGCCTTTATTAAGTCTAGCTACATACAGCCAGGTCCTGTGCTAAGCAGTTTACAAACATGATCTCATTTCATTCTCCCAACAACCCTGCAGAGTAGATGCTGTTATTATCCCCGTTTTACAGTTGAGGAAACTGAGGCAGGGGTTAAGTGACTTGCCCAAGTATCTAAGGCTGGATTTGAACTCAGGTCTTCCAGAGAACCTAGCACTCGATCCACTTGCTGCCTAGGGAGCCTGATAGTATATCTGCTTCCTTTGTGACCTTGGGAAAATCAGGTAATGTCCTTGGGCTCATTTATTTCATCTCTAAGAGGACAGAACCAAACAGCTTCTGAAGCCCCTTGTTACCTCCTTCTTCATTCAAGTAGTTGCAGCAGAAACCCCTGGAAAGGCATCAAAAGCCAGACCCTGGCCAACAACTGCAAGGCCTGGGGCTTGAGAACCAACTTCAGATTCTGAGTAATGAGTAGAGAGACGAACTCAGAAGTTTTTGTCCTCTATTAGTGGGGAGAAATGTTTCTGTGGGCCCACTACTTGCCTGTCCTAGCTGTCCCATAGTATTGTAGAGCTGGAACGGATCTGAGGCCTTCTAGTCCAACACCCTCTTTCTCACAGTAATGGACGCCCCAAAAGTTAAGCGACTTGCTCAAAATTTACACGAGTGGCTTTTGAAATCTCTAAAAATCAGAGCTGGGACAGACCTCACAGGTTCAAACTCCGTTTTTCATATATGCAAACGAGATCAAGTGACATGTCCAACGTCAAGGGAAAATGGCAGAAATCTGAACTCAGGTCCTTGGATTTGTTTGCGTTCAAGCTCCCTATTCTATGTGGCACTGATACTCAATAGTTCTAGGGACATGATCATTGTGTAAGCTATAGCTTGTTGGAGCCCCAGGTGAGAGCTGGGTGACAGGTCAACACCGAAGGTGGATGGTCAGCCCTCCCACCAATGCTGCTAATCCTCCCTGAACATACACAGAAGTCTAACTCTAAACTGAGGAGAGTAGGCTTTCCTGTGAACTTGGTGTTATTCTTTTTTGTTTGTTTGTTTTTGCCTTTTGGAGAAGGGAGTACAGGGCAATTGGGGTTGTGACTTGCCCAAGGTCACATGGCTAGTAAGTGTTAAGTGTCTGAGGCGATTTGAACTCAGGTCCTCCTGACTCTAAGGCCAGTGCTCTATTCACTGCACCACCTAGCTGCCCCCCTGTTATTTTTGAAGGAAGGTGTGAAGCCAGATAACTAAGCCATCACTGAATTCAGCATCTGCCAAATTCTGTAGGTCTAATGCCATCCTCTTAGAGAAGAAACACTCAGGAGTCACCTCTCTAAAGAATATTCATTTATTTATAATTATTGCTAAGTAAACAACTCTTTAAAACAGAAAACATAAAAAACACAGTAGGGCTTTGCACAAGTGGAATTTCTAAACTGTTGTTTTGTGTACACATCAAAATAAGTTAAAATGCGATTCATACAGAAGTTTTCCAAAGTCACTGAGAGGCTGCATGCCTTTTTTTTCCTTGTGTGAATGTGTATGTATGTGTGTGTGTGTGTGTGTGTGTGTATGTATGTTTGTGTTTGTATTTTTGAAAAAGGGATGGGGAAGAGGGGAGATTTTCCAATACTGCACCCCAAGTTGTGAATTGTGCTGTCGCCTTTCTCAGTCTCATTGGCAGGAAAGAAAGGCACTAGCACTGTGGCTTTCAAGTACAATGAAGAGGGGGCCAGTGCTGGTGGGAGGGCTGGGAGGAGTGAAGAGGGAACAGGAGAAGAATCAAGGGGGCCAGTGAAGGGAGGGAGGAGGAAAGGAGGAGTGTGAGTGGCAGAGGGTTATGTGAGGGTCGGGGCAGATTCTGCCTCTCTCCACCCTGTCCCCTTTGAGAACAAATTCTTCCCACTGGGTGAAGGGGCCTTGAGCCTTTTCTCTCAGCAGTTTCCCAGTTCTAAAGCCAAGGCCACCGTATATACGAGAAGAGGGAGGAGATACAGGATTCTTTTTGGTACCAGGGGATAAAGACAAAATGGGAAGAGGTAGTTTGTGGGGAAGGATACCATTCTGCTTAGCAGAATAAAGTCTTCCAGAGGGACTGGCATCTGCCACCTGAAAGTGATAGTGGAAACTTTGGAGGCTGGGGTCCGAGGGCTTTCCTCTCCCTCGGTGTATAGCTAGAAATTGGACCAGGGAGCCTGGTGAACCACGGAACTGATGAGACTTAGTTCACCAACTGTAGAAATGAGTTTGAAGAGGAGGAGGCAGCTCTGATCAGGGCAAAGTACGGCAGTGCCCAACAATCACAGAAGAAAACTAGCCGGGAAAGGAGAGCTAATGGGTCCGCACGTGGATAGGAATTAGGCAAATGTTGTGGATGGCTGACTGTCTCCTTGCAGAGGTGGTAATGCCCTTTAGTGGTTATTCCCATTGCTACCTGTGTAAGCTTAGGTAAGCTTTATAGAATTGTCTAGCGCCATCTATATTCGGTGTGTTAAGAACAGATTCATATTAGAGTTGAGGGTAGGGCTTGGACTTGCACTTCACTTTGCTTAGCTCTTGTCCCCAAATGCTATTTTCTCTTTTTTTGTGCTACAATTATGTTTCTGTCAGGTTGCCCCATGAATTTCTGCCTTCTGTTTCTGACATGTTGTTAAGACAACTCACCAACCCCTTTCCCAAACCACCTTCCCTGCCATTTGTAAGAGGTTTGGGTTTTCTTATTCCCCTTTCCTCTACGGTATAGGACAGGAAGACCTTGAAACCTCAGAGGCTCAGCAGGGAAGGCTAAGAACATTTACGTTCCTACAGACATGGCTTCACTACCTCGGGCTTGTTAGCTCCCTTGCTTTGGCAAGTTTGAGGGTCTTCTTTCCACTGCTGAACAGCATCATCAGTGCTAGGACAGTGGGAACGAGTAGGGGGTGCAGTATTTGGGGCCATGCCTCACACACAGAAAGTGTTCAATAGGTGTTAAATGAATGAATATTGCAGTTAGGTAAGGCCAGAACTGCCACCTGCTTGTCCATCAATGAGGGAAGCCTGGAAGGTGATAAAAGTGAGTGGTGAGCCTCAGATCCTTAGCAAAAGGCCCAGGAGCTGGAGGGCTTGAGCCTGACTGGGCCTGGGTGGAAGGAACTTCAAGTCTCATTCTTGCCCAATGTTGAGTTTCCTCCCTGGCTCTCTCTCCCACTCATCTTCCCAAACCCCCTCCCCTGGGTTTTTCTTTAGGTAGCGATAGCAAGTCTCGGTC
The DNA here is from genome assembly GCA_011680675.1 of Gymnobelideus leadbeateri. NCBI lineage: Eukaryota > Metazoa > Chordata > Mammalia > Diprotodontia > Petauridae > Gymnobelideus > Gymnobelideus leadbeateri. Next base: position 608,054 of record WOXC01005441.1, read on the forward strand.
TTTGGTCCACCACACTCCAACAGTCACTGTTGGAGCCCTGAGATCCAGTACAGCCTGCTTCTAGTCTGGGCATCACAAGCCACACACACAGTACATGAGAACGATTTAAGTTTGGGAGGGAAAAAAAAAATCTCCATTGGGATGGGGGGAAAAGATACAATGCAACAGATCAGCACATAGAGGGAAAAAAATAAATTACTTTCAAAATACCCACATTTGCTCAAATATTTTGTACAGGCTTCATTTTCCTTTTTAAATATGTTGCTCTCCCCTGGCAGCCCTGTAACTTTGGCCTGCCCCTATCCTCAAAACTAGGACATGTGAATAAGAAAATACTTTAAAATTTCCCACCCCACCCCCTCAAAAACAAAAAACAAAAAACAAAAAACAAAAACAAGTCTTCCTTGGCCTCCCCCCTGAGGACACCCATTCCCATGTCAACCCAGGAGCTTCCCCAACCATGGCCCCTGCTCCCTCATCCCCCCAATATTCCCACTTCTCTTCCTCTAGGTCAGTGATTTTCAAATTTGTTGAGGCAAATCTGCTTTGTTTGAGTTACCAGGAGCCTTTGGGGGCCTCAAGATCATAGGGCACATGACTGCTGTGAACTTTTTTTTTTTAAACAAAGAAAAAACCATGACCCCTTATGGACACCATTATGAAAACGACTTCTCCTGGAGTTTGTTCCAAGCAGTGCCATGGAGTAAAGGGACCTGACAAGAGGCATGCTGGTTAGGAGGGGTTGATGCATCCCACGGGAGAGGGAGTTACTTCGGAAGGCCAGGAATACATTCCATTTTCCTACAGTCTGATTTTCCTGCAGGTAAAAAACTACATGTTGAATGTGCCTGGATGGGCTGTGCTCCCCAGTACGAGGCCTGGGGAGGAGCCAGGAGGTAGAATACAAGGAATGCCCTGGTGCTCTGACATTGCTCCCACCTCTCTCCCCTAGTCTGGGGGAGTCAAGTCTGTTGTTCAGAGAGGCTGGGTCAACTCTATTCATGTAGTGCACTTGGGGAAACGAAAGAGGCCCCTGGGCCCAAAGGTTAAAGGGCTTAGCTCCCCTCACGAGGCCCTCCTTTCATAGGGCAGTGGACCCAAGTGTGGGGTAGAGCTGTACTGCACAAAAGGGCAAAGCGGCCCATGCCCAGGGGGTAGGTTAAGAAGAGATACAACATGTGGCTCAGATGATCTCCTCCTCCAGTGTTTGGGAACTCCAAGATAGCCTGAGTGGAGATCGACAGGGTGAAGGCCTTACCAGTCAGCCCCCTGCCCTGAGCAGCCCGGCATTTTAGCTGCCTCGGCCTCACTGGGCCAGAAATGCAGGTCACGGGAGAGGCTCCGGATGCCAAGGCAGCAGCTCTCCCTGCTTTTTCTGGCTGACCCAGCCCCCGGTGCCCCCCACCCCATGCTGGCTCTGATCTGAAGGTGTTTCTCCTGTCTTTTCCCTGTACTTTACTTCATCCAGGAAGGGGGCTAGAGCCAGGGAAGGCCTGACTTTGGCCCCTTCCACTCCCACTTTTCATCCTTCATTGAGATAGGCGGGGAATCCAAGTCATGTTCACAGCTGGGGCCCAGTGGCAAGATCTCCATTTGGTCTAAATTAATTTTTCCTAATGGTTCAATGAACTACCAGGGAGTGGGAGGGGCTCAGAGCAGTGGGACAGTAGCTTGTTTTCTTGAAGAGCATCAAGTCCAGATCCTTTTCCTTCTCTCTCTCCCTCCCCCCCTTCCCCCAACATGCCTCTCCCCTGTCCACGGGAGCCAGCACCCCCTCACAGCTATAATACATTGTAGTAGGCCATCTCCTTCATGGCCTGCTCAGTCAGTGCATTGTCATCAGTGCTGTTCTCTACCCCAGTGTAGTCAAAGGAGTTCTCTTCGTAGTCTTCCATCTCCTGGGGGCCGTCTAATTCTGCGTGCTCCGCACCAGTCAGCTCCATCATGGGATCTGGAAAAGATGGGTCAGATGCTGTCACTCCAGCAAGCCCAGACAGCGAACTAGCAGCAAGGGGGAAAGAGAGGCTGTCACCCGGGAGCAGGAAACCAGGGGCTTCTTTAAAAGTTCTGAGAGAGCAGCCAACTGCTCTAATTCCGTCCACAGCGCTGCCAAGCCAGGAGGAGTCCAACCTGGATCCTTCAGGCGGCCAGAAGGAGGCTCTCCTCCAATATAGCCCGGGGTTCCGGACCTCGGCTTTTCCTCATGTACTGCTCCAGCCACTAGGTGTCTCTGGAAGGAGCTCGGGAAGTCAGCTACCCCTCTAAGAATCCACGGGATGCCTGACACCCAACTGCCCGGTGCCCAACGGCCTCAGCTTCTGGGCCTGACCCCACAGTCATGTGTGACCCGTGTTCCTCCCCCACATGGACCCAGCCACGAAATCTGAAATGTCTACCTTCACCTGTCCCTCTCCCATCTCCATGACCACCACAATGGAATCCAGGTTCTCAGTGCTTCACATGTGGATTGTGGCCTGAGCCTTCTAAACACCCTCCCTCCGTTCATCATCTTCTCCCTTCTCTGACCCTGTGCCCCACTCCTCTTCCGGACAAGTGGCCTGAAAACCCTGCCTGCCGAGGCCAGCCTGATGCTTCAAAGACTCCAACGGCTCCCACCACACGGCAAACCCGAGCCCCTCTGCTTGGCTCTCAGGCTGTGATCCAGGCTTACAAATGGACAGACAGCATCTGGGAGACAGCACAGTCCTCACAACAGATGCAAAAATGCATCATTTTGACACCATTCTTTTTCCAGGGATCCTAGATTAAGACCAGAAGGGACCTCAGAGATCATCTAAGGAAGCTGGATGGCACCATGGATGGAGCCCAGGGTCTGAGGTCAGGAAGACCTAGGCTCAAATCTGGACTCAGACCCTGGTCACGTCACTTAACCTTTGTCTGTCTTGGTTTCCTCAACTATAAAACGGGGATCTCTTGCAGGACTCTTGTGAGGGTCAGATGAAGTAATATTTGTAAAGCACTTGGCACAGTGCCCAGCGCATAGGAGATGCTAAGACAAATGCTTCTTCCCTCTCTGCCTTCATCTAGTCTAACCTTTTATGTTGTAAAGGGAGGTGTGGAGAGACTTGCCTAATGTAAACCAAGTGGTGAGTGAGGATCTGAATTCGGGTCCTGCTCCACGTGTTGTATGGTTACAGGTCATAGAACCCCACAACTGCCAAAGAGGTAAAACTAGCAGGGGCTCAGAGCAAGGAGAGCAACATGGAGAGTGTGAGTGAGCTGCAAGGCATGGTCAAAGATGGGCTGGGCTGCCCAGGCCGTGCCAGCCGTCCCTGCTCGACTCCAGTGAGTCTCTCCAAGCACGCCATGCTTCTGTTTACGCTCGTCCTCCGACCTGCCATGTCCGCTCCTCCTCTACACCCTCCTCGTCTCTCAGTGCCATTAAATACCATCCTTTCCAGGAAGCCCTCCCTGATTACTTCCACTCTTAGTGATCTCCCCATTTTCTGAATTCCTGTGAAAACCAGAGGCTTTCCCAAAATGATTTTGCACCAAAGCATACACTGTCTTACTGTAACGAAATTTAAAGTCATCTTTGGAGGCATTTCTTTCATGTGCTCTATAGGGCTCAGCACAGTTCTAGGCACACAATAAGCCCGTAATAAGTATTTGTGAATTTACAGACAGGCATTAGTACTAAGGGCACAAAGATACAAACAGTGCTTTTCTCTGAGCCATCCCAGCTTGCCTAGCTGGTTAGGAACATCTGCTCAATACCTCTCTTTAGAATCTTGGAACCCAAAGTTTAATTAAAGATTTGGATTTCACTCCCCTGGATCATGTACACTTGGTGTGTCCCTCCAGGGTGGTCCCTTTTTTTCTCTACAAAGGGATGTGGCCTTGTTCCTAAGCCTGAAATAACTGCTGATATTTATATAGTGCTTCATAATTTACAAAGCTGTATGCATGTATTATCCTAAGAAAATAGATTTGGAGGTTAAGTGACTCACCCATGGTCATCTAACTAGTAAAAGGCCAAGCTAGGCTTGCACCTAGGGTTTATCGCCCATCCAAGGTCCTTCCCATCACACCACAGCTGATCATTTCCACTGGACTACCCTGTTCTGTTTGCTAAATCTAAACTATCATGGCTTGGATTAGCCTGCCCACATCAGCGACCTCGCAGAGAGGTTTCTAGAGATTGCTCTAAGTCTCCCCACTGTCTCTTTCCTGCCCTCAGCAGGATGAGAGTCAGACAAGTGCTAATCCAGGGTCTGTTCTCTTGCCCCAGTCTTCCCCCAAAATGGAGCCCAGTCTTCCACACCTACCTTGGCTATCCAGGCCGATGTCCATAACCCCATGTTTGACCTTCATGTGCCTACTGAGGTTGCCCTTCAAATTGAATTTGCTGGAGCAGTAGGGACACTTGAAGGGCTTGCTGCCGGCATGTAGATGCATGTGGCCCAGCAGGTTATACATACGGTTGAAGGATTTCCCACAGACCTGCAGGGAAACGACACCCTTAAACTCTGGGAGTAGCCCTTGCTTCTCTCCCAAACAGGATCCACATGGCCAGAAACAAAATCAGGTTGTCTGTCAGATTTATTTCTTTCATTTTTTTTCCTTTCCCCAATGATGCCACAGAGCCACTCCACTCGCATCCTCATATGGCTACTGTCAGAAAAAGGAACTGACAAGCAAAATCACAAACCCAATCTGCTGACACCCCTCCAAACATCTCACCACTTCTCCCTCCACTGCCTCCCCACTAGCCAGGCCAAGCTGAAGGACTGATCTTTCACTCTATAGCAGGGCGTCTATAACATTTTTTGTGTGTGTCCTGGATCCCTATGACAGTCCAGAGAAGCCTATGGGGACCCCTCCTCAGAAAAATGGTTTCAAATGCATGAAGTAAAGCACACAGGAATACCATGGAAACCATTTATATTGCAATTAAGATGTAATTTTTTTTTTCTCCATCCAAATTAATTGACTCCCACCTCCCCCACCCCCACCAATCCTTCCATGGGCCCTTCCAAGGGGTTCCTGGACCACCAGTTAAGAGCTCCTGCTCTATGGCTATTTACTGTCCATTCTTTCCCAATTACCACAGTGGTCCCATTACTATAGATGTGGAAATTCCCTCCTGATACTCTTATGCCAGAGCTGAAGACTTTTGGCTGACCAAAGGCTCTTGCCTCCAACGCCCCCCCAATAGCCAGAGCTAAGGGAAGGCTGGCTGTCCAGGCCTGTCTCAGTGCCAGCTTGGCTTTCTGTCAAGGCAATGGGCCCTCACTTCTGGCAGGTCTCATCCTGCTGTAAGGTGGCCCGTCCTTTGGGGGTGCTCAGGGCTGATGTTCATGGTACCTTGCATTTGAAGGGCTTCACAGGGGAATGCACAATCATGTGGGTCTTGAGGGTCTGCTTCTGAACAAAGGTCTTAAAGCAGATGTGGCACTGGTATGGCCGGACGCTGGTGTGGATGAGCATGTGCCGCTTCATGTTGGCTTGCAGGGTGAACTCTCGGCCACACACCTCACACTTGAACTCTTTGACTCCCTGAAGGGATCAAAGCCACAGCAAGAGCATGAGTTAACTCTCCTTGTGCAGAGCACAGACGAACATGGCTACAGCTGGGGAGACAAGAACCTTTTCTGGGGTAAAATCCTTCAACATAGGGTCAGAGGTGCTTAAAAGGCTAGAGCTGGATGAGTATTGAGAAGTCAGCTTATCCAGCCCTCTTCTCATACAGAGGAGGAAGCTGAGGGACTGACTAGTGGGGTTAAGTCAAAGGGATCTGAAGTTAGGTCTTCTACAGTGACAATGAAAGCAATGCCTACCTGTGGGTCATCTTGCCCAGTGGGACATGCTTTGCTATGAATGCTACTAGGAAGATGCTACCCTAAAGATGTATGGTGCCTTCCCAGAGCCACTTGATCCTAGGGTCCTCATCTGGGTTCCTTTTAACATCACCTGAATTGGCTTGTACTTCTCTGCCTGCATATATAAAGGAGCCTATGGATTTATGTGGAGAGAGGAATGGATCATGAGTTACAAGGTGACATGTTTAAAGATACATGGGCCTGTGTCTCTACAACTTTTCTTGTCAGTGCTATGTCTATTTATTTGTCCTGTCTTCCCAGATTTAAAATGGAAACTTCCCAGGGGCAGAGATCATGTCTTCACCATCTGCAAATCACCCACAGGCCTTAATGCCATACGCCAGAGACTACAAGCGGAATAAATATTTGTTGATGAAGATCACGGTAAAATGGGGCTAATTGTTTTGCACTCATTGTGCACCAAAATATGCTGTATTCACAAGGTAACATACAGTGTTGGTTAAGATAGGTCACACTCTTCACTCAAATACTGGCTGTATTTGAAAGCTGAGAGTGGCCTATAATTTCATCAATACCTATATATCTCATTTTAGGGGTACAGCCTATATTCAGGACAATAGGGTACAGGATTCTTGCTCTAGGAACATTTCAGTGATCCCTCCCTCCCCTCAAAACTACTGGACACTGACTTGGTATATATTCAGTATTTTTTTTATCTGAGTAAGTGTTGTCTCCCCCCAAGATAACAATCTCTGTGATACTTACTAGTGCCTGGTACATATTAGGTGCCTAATAAAGGTATGTTGAACTGAACTGTAGCCCTTGTCTGGCATTTCATCCCATTCTGTCTCCTACTATATACAGCTGTTCCATGTGTTTATGGCTTCTCTCTGTGGCTATCCTGGAAGCTCTTCTAAGAAGACCACTGTGCCCCAACAATCCCTTGTGCTCCACAAGACTCCATAAATCTTTCTCAAGTAAATGATGAATAGGTACCATATGGTTCTTGCCTCTAGGAGTTTATAAGAGTGATTTTGTATGTGTATGTATATACGTATATATGCATATATATACTTGTTATATATACATATATATGTGCATATACACATGTATGTTTATATCTACACATACACACAGGATATGAATACAGTATCACTATATAAACATAAAGATACTGCTTTTTAAGGGGAATCTGCAACTTTAGCTTTTGCCTCATTATTATTATTAGTTTATAATATTTTCCTTTGAGTTGGTTAGATTCGGGGTTGTCACTATGGGACAAAGCAATTTCTTCAACTAGGAGAGGTGGAATCTCGAGGGTCCTCTTTGCCCCATCTGGCAAAAAGACCCATGACCACTGATATTTATATAGTGAGCTAATAAGCCTTACAAGGCACTTGGCCTATGAGATCTCAGGAGGCCCACACAACCACCCTGGGAGGGAGGGATTACTTCCCTCAGTATAGAGAGGAGGCTGGGACAATTAAGTGACTGGTCTATGGTCACCTGGCTCATAAGCTTAGAGACTCTGTATGAACAGGACACTAACCTAGGTCTCTCCCAATCAGTGCCCTTTCCATTAAGGTTTTCTTCATGAAAATACTGGAAAGGCAGAGGCCCAGGAATGTGAAAATGAAAGTGTGATGATGCTGAGAGGGGAGGCTGGGGAGGGTGGGAAAACGGTCCGCTAACAGGGGAGGGGGCTGTGCAGAGGAGCCGATGAGCCCCCGTTACCTTGTGGGTGAGCGAGTGCTGTTTGAGGTGATGGATCTGGCTAAACTCCATGCCGCACTCCGTGCAGACGAAGGGCCTCACGTTCTGGTGCTTCAGCATGTGGTTCTGCAGTTGACTCCGGTAGTGGAAGGACTTGTTACACTCCAGGCACTGGTAGAGGGTGGGGCCCTGGTGGGTGGACAGGTGCCGCTTGAGCTGGGTCAGGGTGGAGAAGTCCAGGCCGCACTCGACACACACGTGGCAGCGCCCGTTCTCGTGCTTGACCTCATGGGCCTTAAGCTCGCTGGGGTAAGCAAAGCCCCTGCCGCAGAAGTGGCAGCTGTAGGGCTTGATGTCGGTGTGCAGGAGCATGTGCCGTTTAAGGTGGCTCGTCTGCGTGAAGGCCTTGTGGCACACCTCACACTTGTGTGGCCGGGTACCCTGGTGGGTCAGCAGGTGGGTCTGCAGGTGGCTGGGCTGCTTGAAGAGCTTGCTGCAATGAGGGCATGAGTGGGGCTTGATGCCGTTGTGGCCCAGGATGTGGGTCACCAGGTTGTACTTGGAGGTGTAGGACTTCTCGCACATGCGGCACTGCCAGCGCTTCTGCCGGTCGCCGGCCTCCACCAGGTAGGAGTCGTCAATCTGGACGTTGATGTCCAGCCGGTCCAGCTGGGCTTTCTTGTGGTGGTCTGCGGTAGAGCCGGCAGGGTCTGCCTCGAACTCCCCGGGGTCCTGCCACACAAAGCCCTGATCGTTCTTCATGGGCTCCGGGGACTCGGGGGCAGGTGCCTCCGCATCACTCAGAGAGGTCATGTGGGGCTCAAATCCACACTCAGGATGCATGGCTTCAGACCCAGCTCGGGTCAGCACCATATTAGGTTCAGTGTAGCCATCTGGAGTGGAATCTGGAAAATGAGCATTGTACGCTGTCCCGTCCAGCTCTTGCCGGGGAGCGCGCTGCAGGTGCCGGGAATGCCGCGACTTTCGGCTGAAGGTGCTGAGGTCGATCATCTTGACAGAGCTGCTTTGGACCATGCCCTCGCAGCTGGCCTCCTCTGTGGGTTCTCCCGGAGCCTCCTGCCTGTCATCTGCTGGCACGGACACTTCATACACGTCCTCCTCCTCCTCTTCCTCATCCATCTTCTCAAACTTGACTTTGGGTACCAGCCTCACCGGGGGACGTTTCTTCCTCCGGGTGTGCTTCTCAAAGGCTGCTTCAACCTCTAGCACCTCCTCCTCTGGGGGCTCTCCTGGGGCTCCCCCCACACACTCCAGCTGGTAGTCATTTTCTGGGGGCTCTGGTTCTACAGCTGCCGTGTCAGAGAGCTCATGTCCCAACATCGGGTAGAAGGCCTCAGGGCTTATGGTAGCACCAAAGAGCTCATTCTCTGAGACTAGACCCAACACCGCTGCCTGTGCCAAGGAAAGCACCACCACGGCCTCTGTCTGCGTCCCTGAGTCAATGAAGCGCTCCATCACTCAGCACCCAGCTAGGTTTTCATTGCTGTGGGGAAGAGGGAAAAGTCTATTAGGCCACTCTACATATGTACCAAGACCAGTCTACACATTACACCTGCTCAACCAGCAGCATCACAGAACATTAGTGCCTGCAATCAAGGTTACAGGGTTAACGTAGGCTGAGTACAGACAGCATCTGGCTGAGATTTCTTTCTCTGTGACTATCTCTAGGAACCTCTGTGGCAGGGCAGACTAAATCTAATAGTAAAGAACAGGCACACCAAATGTCCTCTTTATAGCTGATTATTTTATTCCTCATTGTGACCATGGGCAGTCAGTTACAACCTCAATTTCCATACCTGTAAAATAAGGGAGTTGGGATATATGGCCTTACAACACTGGGAGACTGTGATTTCTCTGGCTCTTTAGAGGCTCTTAATCTTGAGATTTTAAGGTGTCCAGTGAAGGAGCTCCCTTCATCCCTAGGGAGATCAGTAATATAGTCTGAAAGAGTTGCCTGCCACACTGAGAGGCTAAGTGACCTTCCCACATGGGGTCACATAGCTAGTATGTCAGAGGTAGGACTGTAACCCAGGTCTTACAGCCTCCAAGGTCAGCTCCTCTAGCCACCACCTTTCAGCAGGGTTTTATAATCTATGTAAAAAGCCTAATGATGATGAACACCTGCCCTCACACTCTGCTCCACCGGCCTTAAAGGGATAAGGTGGTGAGCGATGGAGGTGTGGAGGTGTCCAGCTTATGCTGTTGTTCATTTAATAAAAGTAAAATGCAGCTATAAATGACACTCCTTAAGGATAATGGCCCTTTTTTCCACACCAACCCCATGCATATAAATACTGCATTTTAAATCCCTACTGTATCCAGCAGTGGGGAACCTGTGAAGCCACATGTGGCCTTTTAGGTCCTTGGGTTTGACCTTTTGATTGAGTCCAAGTTTTATAGAACTAGTATTTTTATTAAGGGTATTTGTTCTGTGAAGTTTGGACTCAGTCAAGGGGCCACACTCAAGGACCTAGAAGGCCATAGGTTCCCCACCTCTGAATAGTCTGAGAACTTCTAAATATGATAATAATGTAAAAGCAAAGCAATAAAACTGAAAGTGGGGGGTGGGAAGTAGCAATAAGAGCCAACATTTATACAGCATTTGATACGGGCACTTATTAAACCCCTACTGTATACCAGGCATTTGTGTTATGTGCTTTTAACAAATATTATCTCGTTGGATTCTCACAACCCTGGGATGCAGGTGTTATCATTATCCCATTTTATAACTGAGGGAACTAAGGCAGATAGAAGTTAGCAACTTGCTCAGTGGTCACACAGCTAGAAAGTGTCTGAGACCAGATTTGAATTCAAGTTTTCCTGACCCAGATCTGGTCCAGGCTCTATCAGCGGGACCACCTCGGTGCTGGGATGTGCACAGTCCCATCTGAACCTCACAACTCCTCTGTGAACGAGCTAATAGAAATACGATCATTATTGCTCTCCAGATAGGGAAGCAAAGGGCGCAGAGAGGCTAACACAGGTCACCTGGCTTGTTAGTGAGAGCAGGAACGCAGGCCCAGGTCTTTTGATTCAGCAGTTCTATCCACTTAGAACAACCACTTGTAGCAAGCTATGCATGAGGAGGGGCTGATTGTCCTGGAGCCCTGAACCAACAAATAGAAGGGATACACAAGGGACTCAAGTATTTGAGAGCCAGGTGAAAAAGAGAGAGGGAAGGCGAGAAGGCAGAGGCAGAAATGAGGGAGGCAGCAGAGAGCTCTCTGCCTCTGAGGGGGATAGGTTATACAATCTCCAAGGAACTTTCTTAAGCTCTACAGCCCATGATTCTATGGGGAGTTAAGGAAGAGAGGGGCTTCCAGTTTAGTCTGTGCTGAGAGTAACGTCCGAGGAAGGCAGTGGAGGGACCTGTTTTCTCAGAAAGCCAGCAGAGTATGGAGGGAAGCAAGAAAATAGAATGAAGAAGTTGAGAGATGACGGGCAGGTTAGTATGGTGGAAAGGGTACAGGTTCTGTTGCCCAAAGACCTCTGTTCAAATCCCACCTCTGCCCGTTTACTACCTGTGTGACACTGCACAGGCTATGGTCTCTCTGAAACTCAGTTTCTCCATCTGTAAAAGGCACAGGTTGGCCCACATGACCTGCAAGATTCCTTCCAACTCTAAATGTATGATACTGAGATTCTCAGCCAGCAGGACAAAAGGGGATTTGGTCATTTCTCCCTATACCAGACATAGTTTGTCCTTAAACTTCTAAGCACTTGTCTACTTGCTCATGCTTGATAAATCCCTATGTCTGTAGCATTCAAAACAGCTGACTAGGGAGTACATTGCTGGTGATAATTCACTACTGAGATAGAGGAAAAAGCCACTCTTCTGAGTCCATGGCACCAGGAAGCTCTTGTGGCGGCGATTTGGCACACCAGTGAGTGGGTCAGCTAGGTGGCAAGTGATAGAGCACCAGTCCTGAAGTCAGCAGGATATGAGTTCAAATTCAGCCTCAGACACTCGTTAGCTGTGTGATCCTAACTGCCCCCCTACCTCAACTCCAATGAATATTTCTTAGCCGTCTTATGATCCCTTGAGTCCACAATTAGAACTAACATGCTGAATCCCAGACCTGGAAGGAGCCTTAAAGAACAAAGCATGGTCAGGTGAGTCTCATTTTATAAAGAAGAACAATTAAGCTGCAGACAAAGGTCCATAAAGCTTATTAGTCCTTAGGGCTCCTGACTTCTGATTAAATGTTTTGGGTCTCCCCACCCCCCTATAACATCCTGCTGTCTCTTCTAAAAGGTCCTTTTCTCCCAGGACTCAAGTCTCAGGCTTCCATGTGATGGATAGGGAGAGGCTGGATGACCACTTGCTGGGTACATCCTAGAGAGGATTCTTGTTCAATTATGGGTAGAATTATATGGCTTCAAAGGTCCCTCCCCAACTGGCAGATTTGTTGATCCTGACAACCAGGAATCACCAACGTCTCCCTTTCTGCCACTGAGTCTGGGAACTTGGGAGTTTTAGCTCTGGGTCAGTGCCATGCTGGCATGGGGAACAGTTTATTTCTTAACAAGAGTGGCGCTTATTTGGGAAACACACACGGATTCCACTACTTCCCTCCCCCACTCCAACCCTGCACAGCTTCCACTTCCTGCATTTTTGCTAAAAATAAGCAAGAAAGAAATTTAGCTTCCTTGAAACCAATGCTGAAGATTAAACAATAGAGTTTCAAACGGGTCCTCTATGAGAGACAGAGATCCAGATGGAACCAAATCTGTTATACTCTAGGATTCAGGGTTCATCCAGGGAAGAGTTGTAAGAGGGAAGAGAATGGGAAGGCACAGTCACCCTTTCCTATATGGTTCTCGTGTAGGCAGGTGGCAGAATAGATAGAATACTGGACTGGGAATAAGAAAGATTCAAGGTCATAATCCCAACGCAGACACTTCCTAGCTGTCATTTTTATCTCTCTGAGACTCAGTTTCCTCATGTGTAAAACAGGATAGTAAGCTTCATTATATGGAGCAAATGAGATGATTCACATAGACTTTAAAGCAGGTTTCATTTTTTTTGTGGGTGAGGATCAAATGAGGGAACGTCTATGGAGTATTCTGCAAACCTTAAAACAACCCAAAAGCTATTACTTTCCTCTCTCACATAATTGTTCTTTCTCTTCAGCCAGAAGCTTTTTCAGAGTATAATCCACATCTCTTATGAGGGCCAAGAAATATCAGAAATCAGGGGCAAGGGTTCAGAGAGAATTCAGGCAGTGTTCTTATTGTAGTGCCCACTTCTTCACGAATTCTTTTGGGGTTTTCTTGGCAGAGATACTAGAGTGGTTTGCCATTTCCTTCTTCAGCTCATTTTACAGATGGGGAAACCAAGGCAAACAGGACAAAATGACTTGCCCAGAGACACACAGCTAGTAAGTATCTGTGGTCAAATGAGTCTTCCCGACTCCAGGCTCAGGACTACCCACTGCACCACCCAGCTGGCCTTTATTGTTCTTATATAATAACTGATCAACTAACAAGTTAGTTGGTAGAGAATTCTTAGTCACTGTTCTTAGAGAGAATTCTCCACCAACTAACTTGTTGAATCAACATACAGAACTAGAGAAAGTGAGAGCTAAAAGAATCTTTCTTTGGATGCCAACCACAGGCAAAGCAGTGGGTTGGGTACTGTGAAGGGATCTAAAGACCTATCAGGTACACCCTTTAACTTACAATCTAGCTGAGGAGCATTTGTACATGTGTATGCATCTAAATAATTACAATAAAAGAAGACACCAGGGATGGGGCAGATGGCCTAGGAGTCAGAATGAGCTAGGATCTGGTTCCATCTCTTTGGGTTCCAAGTCACTTACCCTCGAACTCACTTTTTCAGGCAGTTCTCTAAGACTAGACACTGCAGAGCAGTTACTGATCTGCACTGGTAAAGAACATTCCCTACTGGGAGTTCCCTATATGAGTGGAATCAAAAGTCTGGCTGAGGGGAGGAAAAAAAGATAGTCTTTCACAACCTCTTTATGATGACAGAACTACCTCTACCTTGCCAGGGCACACATGTGTTCCTATGCAGAAATGCCGGTTACGAAGCCTCAGATTTAGAGTTTACATGCCAGCTTTAGGTTTAAGCAAATACCACAGGGAATTTTTTTTAAAGTTCCTCAGACAAAGGCAGGGTCAGTTAAGTGGAGAAGTCAGACAACCACTGCTGCTTCCTCCCCTCTCTCAGCAACTTCCTGAAGCATTTCCTCCCACAGGGACCTCTGAGGAGTAGATGCTTAGAAGGGAAAAGCCAGAAAGTCAGAAAGAGGATGTGATGGGACTGGGTAGACAAATATACTTTCAAAAAAGCAAGCAAGTCTCAGTGAACTCTGGGATGTGTGTTGAAGGAGAGGGACGGTGGGTAAGACATGTAGCACTACAATGGACCCTAAAGAAAGAAAAGCTGTTTTTCTGTTGGGACCAAGATATAGAAAGCATAAAAGTTAAAAAGGACCCATTTTCCATTTGGGAGCCGGAATTCCTACTTCCACTTAACACTAATGCATGGGGTCCCTTTGCAGCAGTTGTAATCCTTTCAAGGAAAGTCAGTCTGCCTTTCAGCCAGTCAATATAGGAGGAGGGATGGAAAGAAAAAGGAAAAAAGAAAGTCATAAGTAGATCAGGGTACACTTTTGGACCACATGAAGGATGAATAACCCTCTGCTAGTAGTGACTTAGACTTAACTATGGGTCTTGACCCCATTCCACAGTTTAAGAAGTGCTGAAGGGGGTGAGAATGGAAAAAGTTTAAGAAGCCTTGATTCAGAGAATAAGTTTTATGCAGTGAAACATTGGCACTCTGAGGGGATGAAGGGATAATGCCCACCCATCTGGGCAGGCAAGGCAGCAGTACATAAGAAGTTGTTGCAACAGCTGTGTAGAGTCTAAAAGTTTAGTTTGGGGAGCCTAGGACATACCTGTTTTTGTTTTTTTTAATCCACAGGAAAAACAAGCCTCTCTGTTTCATGATAAAATAGAGAACTGAGGGCACAAATGGAAGGTGGAAACAAAAATAAAGGGTCAGCTGGAACAGAGACAATGCCAACACACTCATTTCCTCAGAGAATCCACAGCCCTCAAGTAGTTGGCAGTTAAGGGTGGAAATATGTAGCACATCACCTCGACAGTAGGCATTTGAATGTTTGTTGAATGAATGGATAGGAGAGAATGAAAATGGGGGTTTTAATTTACCTTTGTCTTGGTTCTAACTGTGATGTTGTGAATTCCATTTATCTTCCTGCCTGGCACATACAAGGCCCCTAGATGTCAACGAGTACAAGACACAGTGAAGGAATAAGGAGAAAGAAATTAAGGTAGCCAGGGCTCTGAAGGTTATGTCTCTTCCTCTTTCTATGCCCTTAACTATTTATGGTTTTTCCTCTTCCTTTTTTCCATCTTTTCTCCCTTCCTCCATCCTTCCATCTCTCCCTCCATGTTGAAAAAGAGAATTCTCTCGTGATACCCAACCACCTGTATCCTCAAGCTTTAAAGTCTCCCTCTTCCCCCACCCAAGCCATCTTTATATGGAACTTGTGCCTCCTGGCTTTTGGTCCGGGGATTCATTTCCCCTCCCCGACCAATCTAGAGAGCTTTCCAGAATGAAACAGCTTAAATCTAACCACTTCTACTTAATGCTCCGAATTCAACACCAAGAGGATCAGAAATCTCCTTTCAACTCTATTATGTCAAAGAGAAAATGGGATTCAGAATGCTAGTGACCTAGAGAATCTCAAACCAGGACTAGAGCAATAGTTACACTGGAGGCATGAATCAACCGTGATAACTCAGCCAGTGCTCTTCCCCAAAACGAACCTCTGAATGAAGCTGTTTTTCTACATCCTCATTTCTCCATTTTTGATGGAAAGTAAATCTTAAGACAGTGAAATGCAGTAGCTGCCTGATTACAGTTTAGAGACTTATGCTGAAGGTGGGGAGGAAAGGAGAACAGTGCAGGGAGGAGAAAGCCATACAAAAACTGAGAAGGAATGAAGAGAGAGGAGGGGGAGAGGGGGAGACAGAAAGGGAGGGAGAGAGAGAGAGACTGTGGAGGCAGAGAAACAAAGGAAGAGGAGAGGGGGAGGGGAAGCAGAGGAAAAGAATAAAATGGAGAGGGGGGATGGGGAGGAGGAATGGGAGAGGTGGTGGAAGGGACAGGGAGGCACAGTGGAGTGGGAGCTTCGAAAGAAATTGTTCCTCCGATTAGATCTCACATTATCTGCAGAGCTGCCACTTTTTTTTCTTCTTCAAATTTTAAGGTTTGGGGTTTTCCAGAATAGAAGACTAGGAGATGTAGCAACCAGTCCTTGGCGAGGTTCACCCCCTCTTCACACATGTTGCTAGGTTTGCAGTGCAGTCTCAATGGCCCTTCGAAACAGAACCAGAGGAACTCATCCTGTGGTCCCTTTGAAGGTGTCACACCCACTCATTTGTCTCACTCCTCAAATCCTAGAAGATGTAAGATTAGAGCAGCGACTCTCCATCCAACTAAGGTTTCTACTTGGCTCCAGATACCCAGCCACCAGAGAAATCACTAACACCAGGAGGATCAACAGAACAACTAGTTTGAGGAAAGGTGAGGGAGCTAGGGAGTGGGGGGTAGGGTTGAGGCAGAGCCACAAAGCAAAGGGTAGAGACCACATGCGAGATGACTCATTTCTTTCAGCTACGTAGCTTGGTAGATTCCCCAAGTTCTTCCTAGTGCTTCTAGGATCATCCCTATCTTATGCCAATTACTCCAATTCCCTATTGACCTTACTATAGGTCTACTCAAGGAGGCTCCCACTTTCTCTCTGGTTCTTATCAGCTTTTCCGAGTCAGGGCTATATCTCACAGCACTGGCTTCATTTGCTACATCTGGGACGGTCTCTTAGCAAAAACCAGGTTAGGAGAAACTGATATGACAGGGAGGAAAATGTAGGCAGCATTTGGGTTTGCTTTGGACTCACCATACTCTAAATCATCAGCCATACAATACACCAATGGCTCTATAATCTCACCCATGTGGGTATGCCCTCCAACACTGCATATGGTATGACAGCCTCTTTTTGTTTCCCTAGCATTTAGCACAGTGCCTGTATAGGTGCTCAATAAATGTTTACTGTATGACTATGCCACTCTACCTCTTTCCTCTGACCTCTGTCCTCCTTCCACTTCATTCACTTCTCCCCACTACCCCAAGGAAGCACCTTTAGAATCACAGGGGAGGCTATTTTTAACCCAAGGCAGTTCAGGGTTTTGGGACTCCTCATACAACATGCCAGAGGCAACATTTCAGGCATCGAGGCTCTACGGCAGGAGGTGCCCATGGGGAGGGACCATAAGGTTGATTGTGAGACAGTTGGGGAGGCATCGTGTCTGAGGCAACGTGGATCTTATCTTGGAGTGGGGAAAGGGGAGGAAAGCAGCACTTACAGAACATTTACTACCCTAGAACAACATCCCACCCACTGTTGTATGAGGAAGATTTGTGGATCATCATTCAGGCTGTTGAATAAACATAGAATCTGTGTCACCTCCCTGCTACAGGGGCTGAGATAGCAAGCAGCTGCCTGAATCCGATGTTACCAACACAGTTCTGAAGCATACACCCAGTGAGAAGCTGGAGCAGGGAGTCAGGAGACCTTGGTTCAATTTTACCCCAAAGCACCTATGGGACTTTGGGGACATTTCATTTCACCTCTCTAGGTCTCAGTTGCTTCCATCTAGAAAATGAGGAAGTTGGAATGAATCAATCACCTTTAAATCAACTGTTGGCCTTACAACAATACAAAGGCTCTCTAAGGTCCCTTTCCACTTCTGACATTCTATAATTTCTTATGTTAAAAGGGAAAGAAAAATTGGCTCTAGCCTTTATTGTCATTATTCCTTTTTTTTTTTTTTTTTTTTGCTTTTTGGAAGGCAATTTCAGGTTAAGTGACTTGCCCAAGGTCACCCAGCTAGTTTTTGTGTTGTGTCTGAGGCCAGATTTGAACTCCGGTTCTCCAGACTCCAGGGCCAGTTCTCTGTTCACTGAGCCACCTAGCCACCCCTTATCATCTACTGAAACTCTTCTCTCAAAGAAGAATGCTCCCAAATCCAATGGCCTTGAAGTAGTTCCCAGCCTCCTTTGCTTCTCTCCTGCATAGATTGTTGACTGCTCCTTCCTCCTGCCCAGTCTCTCCCTCTCTGGTTTCTAGGACTCCACACTCTTCTAGAAGATGAGTGAATGGTGCTGCCACTGTGAGAAAAAGGGATGTATTTCCAAGGAAAGATAATAAGCTCAGTTTGAGGATGGGAGAGGAGATAGATTATAGTTCATGTTAAAGAGATCCAAGGCTAGGAAAATAAAGCCAGCACGGTGTAGAAAATAGAACACTGGCCTTGGAGTCAGAAAGATCTGGGCTCAAATCTGCTGGAGACAACAGCTGTGTAACCCATCATTTAAACAACCTGTACCTCAGTTTCCCTGTATTTGTAAAATGAGGTCAGTCTCAAAGACTTTCTAAGGTTTCATTCCATTCTCAACCTATGACTGTGAAATATGATTTAGCAGAGTCCATTGGGTCATAGGAATAAAAGATCCTATGCTCACATTCCCAGCTCCTTTCATAAATGTGGGGTCCCTGTTCCCCTGCAAAGGGTGAGACTGTGGGGCAGCCCTTTCTAGGAGACTGACTGTAAGCTCTTTGAGGAAAGGGACTGTGACTTATTTATCTTTATACCTCCCTGGGCCTTGCCTGTAAGTAAGAGGAGGAAAAATAAAAACCCAGGCATATGGACTTCAGAAAATACACCCCAGAATATAAATTCTTCCAGTGCTCTTATATTAGATTAGAAGGGAAACTGCTCTCATCCCCAGTGAGAAAAAGGAAGTGAAACCCCAGTTTGTTGTGAAAAACTCGTGGCTCTTTGCCACATTTTCACTTCTGCCTTCTCACTGGGGAGGCGGGTTTCTTTATAAAGGAGCCTGTTGGGTGGTGATCCCGGAAGCCCACCAAGTAGCTTTCCAGGGTGAGAAGGGGAAGTGTGCATTTCTCTTCCTTTCAGGATTCTCTTTGTTTTAACTTCTCCTTTCCCCCAGCAGATACACAAAGAACATTCTGTTTCTGGAGACTGACAACAGCAGCCCTACCTCCTTAGGGGAGTACTTTGGTCCTAGGTGGATCTGGCTAAATTGCAGAAAATTCAGAACTAGAAAGGACCTTAGGAATCCTCAACCATGGGATTATAGACAGATATAAAGCTGGAAGGGACCTGGGAAGTCGGCCGCTATCCTGTCATTTAACAGATGAGGAGGCCAGGCAAAATGGCTTAGTCCAGGTGGCACAGGCTGTAAGGGGTAGTGCTGAGACCACTTCCCTCATCTCAGTGCTAAGCAATGAAGGCCCAGGTGACTTGGCTATGGCTACGAAGCTAGATGGTGACAGTCAAAACCCAAACTTGGGCACCCTAGTTCAGACTCAGGTGCACTTCTTTTAAAAAACATATTTTAAAGTTCAGTTGAAGCCTTTTGCTTTAAAGTCCCATTCATTTCAGAAGACACCCCTTCCTCCCCACTACTCCCTTCCCCCCCACCACCCCCAGCTTCCCTTATAATGGACATTTCAAACAAACAAAAAAAAAACCAGTTCAGCAAAACCAACACATGGAGCGCTCCATACCCACAGTGCCTCATCTTTTCAATGAAAGGAGAGAGGTGTGATTTCTCATCGCCTCTTCAGGGCCACCCTTGGTCATTATATCCAGGGCTCTTTCCAAAACACCTTGCCGGTGGGCAAAGGACAACTGGATATTCCACCCTGTCATGGAAGTGGCAAGATGCCTAGGGTTTTCTCCTAGCCTATAGGAGGGCAGGCTGGGAGCAGGTAGGGGAAAGGCTGGGATTTCCCGGTGCTCCTCCCACCCCTCCTTCAGACCCATTAGACAGCTGGTGGTGCCATCCTGGTGCTGTTTTAGGAGGCAGTCTGGCTGCCAGGCTCCACTCTCCCCTCCCACCAAAAAACAGTGTAAAGATGGACCTGATGTCACCTCTTCCTCGGGCTATTTCTGCTTTTTGGCTCCCAGCTTTCCCACCCCTGTAATGAAAGAAAAGAGAAGCAGCAGACCAGCTCCCCACTACAATCCTATTATTGGGTGAAAAACCTAACTACCTAAAGTCCATGCAGGACAGTCGTGGAACTCGGGCTGGCAAAGGCTCAGGAGCTGGTGGTTCAGAGCCACATCCTGGGCATGCAAACAAACCACCCTGCAGACAGGGGCTAAGGCTCTCCAATTCACTTTACCTTCACCCAGGAACATCTGTTGCCATCTCACATAGCCAACTGATTAGCAGTCCTGGGGAGTTAATGTAGCACCTGTATGCAAACGATTGGTTCTTTTCTAATCTGATCAGAAGGCAATTTAAAAAGGAGCCTCCTTTCCCCCTCTCCTGCCTACCTGAAATAAATGGGCTGTGCTTCACTAGGAATCCTGCTCTCCAGCAGGCTCTATGCTATATTTTAACACTGAACCTTAGCAGCATAAATGTCAGAATCACAGAATGTTAAAGTTGGAAAAGTCTTCCGCAATGGAGTAGCACAGCCCCATCATTTTACAGATAGAGAAACAGAGATCCTCCCCCCCTCCAAAAAAAGGGGGAAAAGTTAATTACACAAGGCCACATGGTTAAGGAATCGAAGAGCCAGGACTCCAACCCAGATTTTCTAACTCACATCCATTACTCACATCCTCCTCCTTACATAAAAAGAAATGGAATCACTGAAAGGGGAAGTGAGTCTCACAGGATTTTTCAGTGAGATGGGAGGGACTCAGTGCTCCCCAAACTCCTCAGCTCCTTCTGAACACCCTGGGCTTTAAGATCCCACATTAACTGCCCCCACACTGCCCCTGGGTGGCATAGCTCCTGGGACATCCCACAGCCCACCCTTGGTTTTAAGCACCACATTTTCTCAGCCTACACGGTATGGGTGCCACTTCTATGCTGACTCAAGATAACTTTTATTCCACACTTCCTTCACAGATGAGTCTCAGGTTTAGTGCCATAGCATAAATCACTTACTTTTCAGGAAGCTCTCTCCCCTACTTCCTCTTTAGCAACAATAAGATAATTGTCGCTGTTTCCTGATTTTCTCCCTGATGGGCCCTTCCTGATCCCCTCCCCTCCTTCCCCCAAGACTTGATGGAATAACGAACCATGCCTAGAATCTTAGGCCAGTTAAGCTCATACCGTTTTCTCTGGGGCACTAATGCCTCCTCCGATATCCCAGAGGCCATCAAATCTTTTTCCTGTGTCTCTTTACACTAAAGTCTGAGGTAGGCCTCCCTTGGTGCTGGAATCCTGCAGGCAATGGTCCTCGGTCTCTGGTTTCCTGCTCTCCTATTCTACTGGGAGTGTGAGTTTCTCCAGCATTGTTTCTTCTTCTCCTGGGGAACTTGGGTCTGGCTTTCATTTCCTCTTCCTTGTTCTCTTCTGGTACAAAGTGTTTCCGAGAAGGATCCCTTCCTGCTCTTAAAGCAATGGTCCTGCTTCTGTAGGCAAGGCCCCTCTACACTCTCACCCCCATTCACCAGCTATGGGTGGCTAGTCCCCAGTGCCTCAAACAACATGAAAACTAGGACTTCAGTAAAAACCATCCTAACCTGAAACAGCTTACACTAGGGAGTCACAAAAGACACTCTTGGGGCAGGGGTGTTGATGAAATCATGGGCTACCAACCAAATGGCACATCCAATATACTCTAGAGAAAAACATTAACTTCTCCAAGCATTTCTAAGGCTCCAAGAGTCCTTTCCCAATAAAGGTCAGAGGTGATCACAAAAGATGAAAGAGATAACTTTGCTCACGTGAAATCAAAAAGCTTTTGCACCAATAAAAATCAATATAAATAGAAGAAAAGCTGTCAACTGGGAGGAGGGGAATCTTTCTGTCAACATTTCTGATAATCTGATATATAAGATATATAAGGAACAAACAAATGTATAAGGCTAAGAGTCATTCTCCCAATAGATCAGGGGTGTGAGGATGAGAATAAACAGTTCTTGAAAGAACTACAAACAGTTAACAACTATAGGAAACATTGCTCCAAATCATTAATAAGATAATTGCAAACCAAAACAACTTAGAGGTTTCATTTTCCTCCCAAGCAAACTGAACGGGTTGAGAAAAGATGAATAAAATGGAATACTGCTGGGTTGTAAGAAATGATAAATATGAAGAATACAGAGACACACAGGCCCATTTACAGGACTAGATTCAAAGAGAAATTAAGCATAATAGGGAAAACAGAACATACAATAACATAATAATGAACAAGTTTGGCCCTAAAGGAGAGATGACAAAACACACTCTGCAGAGGTAGAGGGACTATGGCTTCGGAACACTGTCAGACCCAGCTGATGGGTTGGCTAGTTTTGCTGAACAGCTTTTTTCTTCCCTTTTTCCTTTTTTAATTCTTTTACAGTGGATGGTTCTCTGGGCCGGGGAGTGAGAGGAAGAATATGTTCAGAAATGAAAGTAATGTGAAGACAAAAGATATCAATAAAAATGTTTAAAAGGAAAAATAAAGTCTAAATAAGTCATAACCTGACATCTTCAAAATTATCCTTTAACCCAAGGAAAGAAGGGATGGAAGCCCAGATGAGTCCAACAAAGTCAAAACATGGGAAAAATACATTGGACTCTCCATTTTAGTTGCTTTGAGATCTTTTAGAATAAACCCTTTCAGAGCAAAGGCACCTTGTGTTTTGTGGGGTGACTTGTTCAATGTCATGCCATACATACTGATTAGTCACTTACCAGATCCTAATAGATGATACTGGCTTTCAAGAATACTAACTTTTCAAAATGAGTTACAGAAAGATAAGGAGACTGAAGATTAGGAAACCCAACTTACAAAGTTGAAAGTCCAAATCATCAGACTTAACATTCAGGAAGGCCAAATTCATAGGCTCATAGGTTTTCAGTTGTAAGTAACCTTAGAAATTGAACTAGTTCAGCCCTACCTTCGATGAAGAACCTGGGGCTCACAGAGGTTAAATAATTTGACCAAGATCACAGACAAAGACAGGTGTTAGGATTTGAGAAAGTCTCCACACCCAGCATTCTTTCTACCTTATCCCATATAACCTACCTCTCAGGTCCTCCTGTAAAAAACCAGTGTGAATAATTTGGTTTGAGTCACAACACCCACTATAATTGTGTTGAGATATTTTACCTTTTATCTGAGAGCCTCAAAGCTACTGGTTTATGAGTACTTTTATATTCTATACCCACATACCTAAACACACACACACACACACACACACACACACACACACACACACACACACACACAAACTAGCCTAATCAATCTATTTTTTGATTAAAGGAGTTGAAAGTTTAAGGCAGTCTCTTGTAAGCTAGCAAAATGCTCGTGTTGACTTCAGATTCTATATACTACCTTGAGGATTTTCTGGTCTAGCCTTTGTCAGAAACATCTTAAACTCAAAATATAAGGGATAGTAGAAGGTATCTCAAAGATCATTCAAGTTCATACATGAGTTAACTGAGGCATAGAGACGAAATGTCTTTGTTCATAGTCACACTATCTAGTTAACAGCAGAGTTGGGATCAGAACTCAAATCTCCCCGTTATAGGAGTGCTCTTCCCACTGCCCTATGATGCTTTCTTCATCACCTTCAAATAGTTTTAAAAGTATTTAAATGTTAATATTATAAAAATACACAAATATAACAAAATAATTGGCATCATAAAATAACGTATCAAAAATAAAAATTCATGCTCCGACATGGAGTAGGGTCCCACCTCCCTTCCTAGACTAAGAGCTCAGCTTTCAGTATGTTTGGAGTTATAGGGTTATGTGTAGGGGAGTGGAAGAAAGTTCTTTTTTTGTTTCCTTGCTCAATACTTTGTGCACCCCCCACCCCAGTTCCAAAATGCTAAGCATATTTTGAGTTAACAGGGGTTTTGTTCCAGGAACTGCCTTTTTGTTGTTGTTCAGTCATGATTGGCTCTCTGTGACCTCATTTGGGATTTTCTTGGCAAGCATACTGAAGTGGTTTACCATTTTCTTCTCCAGCTCATTTTATAGATGAGGAACTGAGGCCACTGGGGTTAAGTGACTTGCCCAGGGTCACACAGATAGTTTAAGTGTCAAATAGACTTGAATTCATAAAGATGAATCTTCCTGATTCCAAGCCCAGTGCTCTATCCACTGTCCCATCTCACTGCCCACTGGAACAACCTTATCCTGTATTCTAAAATAATGACAGTAGCTAACCAAAGGAAAACAGAGAAGAGTAGAATGCAGTGAAAAGAGCCTTGGACTGGAAGTTTGGAAGCCTATATTCTACACCTGATTTTGCCACCGACCAGCTACATTATCTTGGACAAATCACCTAACTTGGCTATTCCATCTGTTAAACAAAGGGTTTGAAGTAGATGTGCTCACTAGCGGTGTAATTATAAGCAAATTACTTAACTTCTCTGGGCATTGGTTTCCTCATGTGTAAAAAGCCTATGACAACACTTAAAGAAGGAGATAACACTTTTGTCTAGACTACTGCAATAGCCTCCCAACTATGGTCTCCCAACTACGGTCTTGCTGTCTCCAGTCTCTCTTCATTCCAATCTGTCCACATCCTTAAGCAAGAGTCTGGTCATGTTACTCCCATGCCCCCAACTGCCTCTAGAATAAAATATTAACTCTGTTGTTTGGCATTTAAATCCTTCATAAGCTGGATCCAACCCTCCTTTTCAGGTTTAAAATGCCTTTTTGTACTCCATGGTTGAGCCAAACTGACATTCTTGCTATTTTTCCAAACATTATTCTATCTCCCTTTGCTAGGCTTTTTGTACAGGATGCCTCTGATTCATGGATATACACCCCTCTCCCATCCCACCTTACTTAAAATCCTACTTTCTTTCAGACCTCATAAAGGAGGCCTTTCTTTGTCTGCCCCCATCCCAGAAATCACATTATACATCCTTATATATGCACGTTTATAGAAAGTAGGTTCCTTCAGGGAAAGAACTGTTCCACGTTTATATCTTTATCATCTAGGGCAGTGTTGGCACTTAGTAGGTACCTAATAAAAATGTTTACTGACTGACCATGCCTATCTCACAGGGTAGGCTCAAAAGAAATAATGTATGCAAAGTGCTTTGTACTCTTTAAAATACTATAAATGTAAGTTATTCACTAACCTAGATTTCTCAAATTGCTAAACTGGGCCCAATACTAAAGACCAATGGGTTTATGTTTTCTTGGGGTGGTGGGGGTAAGGGTTCTTTGGGGGGAGGGATAACATCCCACGGTTGTAAACTGATCTTTGTTCCCTGATCTTAGGAGTTAAGAATCCCAAAGGTATCAGTTAAGATTTTTGTTTGCTTTGGGGGAGGGGGGTAGAGATTAAAGGGAATAGGAGGACTGTATTCTTGGGTGGTTGCTGTGAGTTTTACTCACTTTCTACCCTTTCCTCTTTTCCTAAGCTTCTAATTTAGAATTCATAGTTTTTCTCCTCAGTCTTTTCCTGGAGCACCCAGTCCTCAAATTCTGATCCCACTCTCAGAGACACCGCCTCCTCCTTTTCTTTCCTCCTCTCCTCCCCACCCCCAGTCTTTAGCATTTTCCATCCTGGGTTTTTTTTTCCCACTCTCTCTATTTCTCCTCTCTCTCATTCTTTGTTTCCCTGGCAACACCTCTCTCTGCTCGGTGGATCAGTCCTGTGTTTCTCTCTTTTCTCTCTTATCTTTCTCTTTTCTCTTTCATCTATCTCCTCATCTCTATGTATATTCCAAACCTCTCTCTCCCTTTGCTTTTGGGCTCTCTCACTCCCTTTTTCTTTCCTTTCATCTCCTCCAATGTTCTCTTGCCATCTTGGGGCTACATTTATTTGTCTCTTGCTTTAAAAAAAATCTATTTCATTAGCCACAGTTCCTCCAGTTCAATGCCAGTCCTTTCTACAGGTCACCTCTAAGGTTCAGGCTCCCTACTGATGTTACAAGGAAGGGGATGAATCTACTGTTTCCATTTTCCAGTCTGGACCTCCTGCCTGTCAGAATGAAAGTTTCTTTACTCCCCACCTAAAAAAAGGAAACTGAAAAGGGACTGGTGCAAAATTTCTAGGAGGAAAGGGCTTAATGGCTTGAGTCCTCCTTTGGAGATAGTCCCAGGGGGCTTTATCTTATTCAGTGACCCCGGAGTGAAGCCTTCTCTGAAAACCTTGGGCCACCCAAATCATGAGGGAGTCAAAATCCTGTATAAAAGCAGGATGGCTCTTTCTGGGAACATGGGAACCAGTATTTCACATGGTAGGAATTGAATTCATTGATTTGTCCAGTAAAGTCTGAAATCTTATACTGTACACAAGACTTCTATGTTCTTTTACTTGTGATTGATACTTTCATTTTGTGTTAGATGAGGGGTATTTAACCTTTTTTTGTATCATGGACCCCTCTGGCAATGTGGAAAAGGCTATGGATCCCTTCTCAGAATAATGTTTTTAAATATACAGGATAAAATACGTGGATTAAAACCAACCATATTGAAATATTTATCAAAATATTTTTAAAAACAAACTCAGAGACCCCAGATAAAGAACATTAAAATAAACAAAAAAAATTAATCAACAACAGAACTACAAAAGAGGAAGTTGAGGAGACTCCAATCCTGTTGTTTCTTTCCATTATCCCAAACTTCCTTTAAGAAAAGGAAACAAACCCAGACCTTCTTTCTCCGTGTTTCCTTAACTTTCAGAAGTAAAGAGATTATGCCAGATTTCAGGATTTGAAGCACTTTTCCCTCTCTTACTGAGAGAGTCGGTAATTGACCCCAAAAGTACTAGCCTTGCTCTATCATCTCACTGGTTTCTAGATTTCTATTTTTAATCCTGAGTAATCAGAAATTGAGGACAAAGCTCCTTAAATACAATGAATTGCCATTGAAAGTAAACAAAGGGGATTATGTTGGAGGCACCAAAGTTTCAAAGTGACTGAAAGAAAACGAACTGCTGATGGAAAGTGGTATCAAAGTCCTCAGGGAAAAAAAATCCCCCAAAAAGAGACAATCTGAGTCTGATTTAACCCTGGGTACTGGCTCTAGAGGACAAGGGGAATGTTACCAAAATACATTCATTACCACTGAAAGCATCAACCAGAAGTGCTTTGCCAGGTTCCTGGCATCACAGATGATGCTGGTACATACACCTACGGGAATTTTTCCTGGCTTCTGAACGTTTGTCTGAAGAGTTCAGTCTCTCTTTTAACCACACCACATAGATCACAAGGAGCAAGACATGTCTTGGTTTGTATTTGGATACAAGAAATAGACTGGCAACTAAATGTAAGCGGACGTGAAGAGAGAACGAGGTAGGAAAGGTTTTCTCATTTTACACCTAACACCATACTTCAATTCTTTGCTTTTGCTCATAAGCACAGAAGGACCAGTCCCTTATCTAAGTGATATAACCGTGTAGTGGAAATCTGTAGGTGGTCCCAAGATGGATATTGTATTTTGCCAAGGGAGGGGGAGGTTAAAGAAGGACCTGAATTTAAGAATATCTTCAAGGACCAAGCTGTGTCATCTGAGGTCATGACTTTGTATATAGGTAGGATGAAAATTTTTTTTATTTTCAGAGTAAAATTATATGTTTGTAATTATTATTATTTAAAGTGCATTTGCATAAATAGAAGATATTATACTAAATTCTGGTCAATTTTATTTTAAAATTCTTCCATCAACTGATGGACACATTGATGTGCTTGATCTAGTGTTAAAACCTCTCCTATCCCTTTGCCGACATTCTTCATGGTATGTCAGAGCTTAGCCTCCAAGTCTATGACTGGTTGTATGGGGTTGTGCTTGCTTGGGAACTACTTCATACAGAAAACCCATTTTTTCATAATCCAAAAAATGAAATTGCAACTTGGCAAATTCCCTGCTTTCAATCTTCTCCTTCCCAACCTTCTCTCTTTAGTTGCAATCAAAGGATAATGCTACATGACAGCTGGTAATGTCTATTCAAAGCATGGGGTGGTGAAAATGAGACAATGGCTCTATATGAGCCCACTTGAGTTTGAGGGGCTCCAGGACTTGAGTTGATCTGTGCTGTTAGGACTTCCATTTTCTGTGCAGCTAGCAAAGCCAAACTTCCCGAGCTCAGCAAGTTCTAACATGAGGGACTGCTGAGCCAACAAAGAGAAGACTTCTCCCTTACAGGATAGGAATCCCGCACAAACTGCTTGCTAAGCAGTTCTGGGACACTGGGGAAGGAAAAGATGAAAAACAGAAGGAGGTGATGAAGAAGTATTTGAAGTACAGGTGAAAATATGCCGATGGGGCAGATGTTCCTGAGTACCTTTCCATCAATCAAGAAATATTTACTGAGTGATTACCATGCACCCAGCAGCACCTGGTTCAAGGCACAATGCCAGATGCAGCAAAGGACAAAAAGACAAAAATGAACCAGTCCCTGCCCTCCAGTAGTCGACATTCTACTGAGGGGAAGATGTAAAAGAAGTCTTACATGTGATTCCTGCCCTCAAGGAGCTTATGATTTAGCTTGGAAAGTTTAAAAAAAATAAAAATAACAAAGCAAATAATACAAAGCTGTATCTAATTTGCAACCAATTTATATGATAAAAGTTAAGAATTCAGAAAAGTGAGAAATTAATGAGAGGCAGAGATACAGGGAAGGACTTAAAAGATGAGGATGTGGATAGGCTGAGGGAATTCCAGATGAAGGGAAAAACATGAAAACTGGGGGGTGGGGTAGGGGTGGGGGCAAATGGTTGAGAGGAGCCAGAAGTTCTTCACCTTTTTTGTTCCAGGAACCTCTTTGAGTCCGGAGAAGTAAAATTATATCTGCTTATAATTATTAGTATTTAAAGTGCATTTGCACAAATATGAGATATTATACTATACTAAATTATGGTAAAATTATTTTAAAATTCTTGCAAAAATTGATGCACTGATGTGCTTGAGCCTTCTGGTATTAAAACCTCTCATATTGGGGTGGCTAGGTGGGGCAGTGAATAGAGCACCAGCCCCAGAGTCAGGAGGACCTGAGTTCAAATCCAGCCTCCAATGGGCCACTTACTAGCTGTGTGACCTTGGGCAAGTCACTTAACCTCAACTGCCCTGCATTCCCCCCTCCAAAAACAAAAGCAATTAAAAATAAAAAAAAACCTCTTATATTCCTCTGGTGACATTCTTCATGGTATGCTGGAGCTTGGTCTCCAAGTCTATGACTGGTTCTATGGATTGTGCTTCTTCAAATCATATTTTTAAATGCATGAAGTAAATACATGGAGTTACAAAGGGAACAACTGAAATGCAGTTATCAAAATACTTTAAAAACAAGTTCACATGCCCCAGGTTAAGAATCCCTGGCAGAGAACTTTTAAAAGCCAGGCAGAAGAATTCAGTCTTAATGCAGTAGGGAAGCTGGGAAGGTTTTTGAGTGGAGGAATGATATGATGAAAGCCAGGTTTTAGGAGCTTTAGTTGGGCAGAGGTATAAAGAGAGATGATAAAAGGTGAGTGGAGTCTGGGAGAGCGGTTAAGGAAGCAGTGGTAGTAATCCAGGTATGAGGTGAGAATAGTTTAGAGGACAGTGGTGAGCGTACGCATGGAGAGGTTTTGTTAAGCAGTCCTAGATTTTGTGCAAGGAAAAGATGAAAAACAAAAGGAGGTGATGAGGAAGGGTTTGAAGTATAAGTGGAAATATGCAAATAGGGTGGGTACTCATGGGTTTTAGGAGCATTAGCTGGGTAGGGATATGCAGAAGGGATGAAAAATGGAGACTGGAGTCTGAGAATGTAATTAAGAGGTTTGTTTCAGCAATACAGTATGAGATGGTAAAGGCATTAATAGATTAGGATGGTGTGTTTCAGAATGGAAAGACACTTCAAAAGAAAGACTGACAGAATTTGGGGGTTGATTATATATGGAGGAAGAAGGAGAATGATGTGTGAAAGCTGATGCCAAGGTTTTGAGCCTGAGGACATAACTTCTCAGAGTTGAAAAAAAAATTCTATCTAAACAATGGACATTACTTACCCTTTAGCCCACCTGTCCCAACATACGTTGTGAGATATGATGTTAACAAAATAAGGATTATTTATTTTCAAATCACTCAAAGTAATGATTTTGCCAAGAGAGTAGTAAGGAAGATCTTTTTTTAAAAAAAAAATTAGCTCCAGGGCAGCTAGGTGGAGCCAGCCCTGGAGTCAGAAGGACCTGAGTTCAAATCTGGCCTCAGACACTTAACACAAAAACTAGCCATGTGATCTTGGCCAAATCACTCAACCCCAACTGCCCTCCAATAAGCAAAAAATAAAATTAGATCCTAAGCGCTTTCCTAGTGGATTTAGGAGAGGGAGCAAGGGTAAAGAAAGTTGGTATTTAATACTTCAGTCTCTATCTCTAACACACACAAAAACATTAAAAACACCTACTTACGGCAATAAAGCAACCCTAGTTGCGCCTTCCTTTTTGTCAGTCCATTGCATCAGTGCTCATTAGAATACAAAGCAGCATAAGACACTATGATCCGCCCTTGAAGGGCTTGCAAAACTATCAAGAGAGACATTAGGCCCACATGAAAAGTTTGCAATGCAAAGCATGATGAAATTAAAACAAATTAGTATTAGAAGTAGTAAGTGAGCAGGTCCACAGGGCTGAGTGATCTCTCTCAGGGGTACATCTACACTTGTGTCCCCTAGAATATTCTGGCCTCCCAATTCAACCTCCTCAATTCCCATGAACTTGACATGACCCGTTCTGAGAGTAGCCCTTTTAGGTCTCATCATCATTCATAAGTGTGTTTATTTCCATGATCTCTGATTACAACTCTCCAGTCTTCCATTTCTCCCCTTTTTACATTCCTTGTCTTTACCCTCATCATGACCTGTAGACCCATCACCCATTCTTCACTTCTCCATCACTCACATTCTTTCCTTCATAATCTTGACCCTAGGGTTCTGGCCCTTGAATCTCCTGCCTACCTGTCTTATTGCAGCTTATATCTTGCCAGACCCCAGCACTAGGCTCCCCCTAGGATCCATCTTCTCTGATCCTATTTATATATTACTAGAAGAAATTATGCAACTGTGTCAAGTGAGTCCACTACAAATTTATATTAACTAAAATCAAAGCCTCATAGATTTAGAGCTGGAACGGCCTTTAGAAACCAGAGTCCAACCCCACAATTTTACAACAAGGAAAGAAAGGCTCAGAGAGATTGGGTGGTTGCCCAAGATAAACGAGCTGGTAAGTGTCTAAGGCAGGGTTTAATCTCAAGGCTTCCAAGCTCAGAACTCTTTGCAGTAGGCTACCTGGGCTCTCACTGCTGTACAGAAAATGCCTTTTCTTCTTCCCTGATTGACTATCATACTCTTTGCAACAGTAGCAGTTCCAAAACTTCCCTTCTTTCCTCAAGCTTCCTCCCTATATCATCCCTCCCCCTTTTATCTCCACAGAGGACCTTACCCTCTCCTTTACTAAGAAAACTGAGATCATCCTCTCTGAGCTCTCTCTTCTTTTCTCCACATTTCAACCCCCTCTGAATAAATTTCCCATTCTCCACTTCTCTGCTCTAGTCTTTGAGGACAGGGTGGCCCATCACCTTGCCAAGGCCAACTCTCTATATGTACCTTTGATCCTACCCGATTCCTCCAAGAGCTTGTACCCTGCCCTCCTCCTCTACTCCTATCCCCATCATTCTCTCTTTCTTTCATTTTTAATCTGTTCTTATCCAATGGCTTCTTCCATGCTGCTTAGAAATACATTCAGTTCTCCATCCTTTAAAACCAAACCAAACCAAACCAAAAAGCCCTTCATTTGATCCCAGTCCTCAAGGAGCTCACATTCCACTAGAGGGAAAACAACATGCTTTCAACTACTTAAATACAAGACTTATATAAAATGAACGTAAAGGATTTGGAGAAGGGGAAGATACAGAGAGATGAGCAACCATGGAGAAGCCTAACAGTCCTTGTGCAAACAAAGAGAGGGCTCTCATAGGAGGTGGCACTAGATCTGAGCCTTGAAAGAAACCATAGGTTCTAAGAAGCAGATTACCAGATGAGTGTTCCAGGCATGGGTGTGGGGAGAGATATAGCCTGCACAAAGGCATGAAGATGGGTGATGTAAGGTGATATACTGGGAACATAATAAAAGCCAGATCAGATAGAATGCAGAGTGTGTCAGATGAAGTAATGTGTAGGCTGCCTGGCCCAAGAGGTCAGAATTAGGAATATGTGGCAATGACCGGAAGGCAAATTTAGGCTTGAGGTCAAGAAAAAACTTCCTTAAAATTCCTCCTCCCTGGATGCCTTCAAGCAGAAGGCAGATAGATGACCCCTTGCCTGAAAAAAGGGAGTTTTAGGATGGTCTGGCCCATGTGACCTCTGTGGTCCCTTCCAATTCTTAGAATCTGCGTAATACTACAGGAGGTCTAAAAGAGAGATCCCTGGGTGCTGGAATAGCATGACAAGTTTTTGTAGAGAAGGCAGGATTTTAGTGTCTGTAAAAGATGGTTAGGGCTTAGGTTGAAAACAGGTAAGAAACATTCTTTAGGGAAGGTGTGGATGCAGAATTCTGTCACTCATATCTGGGGCACAGTGAATAGAGCAGACTAAGCAGAGGCTTCTTGTAGTGAGGATGCAGGATGAATAGGCTGGCCATGTAGACTTAGCTAGAGACCTCTGAAAGTCAAGTTCAAGGGCCTGAACTTTGTCCCATAGGCAGAGTTTGGAGTTTTTCTTACTAGTGACATGATCGATGAGTTTTTGGGTGGGTCAACATGACAGCAGTGTGTGGGACAGATTAGAGGGAGGGGTACCTAATGCAGTTAAGAAAGCTATTGTCATAAAGTGATAAGGACCAGGTCTTCCCCACATTTTTTCCCCTTCAACAGTGAATCAAAAAAGGGAGAAATGGACAGTAGAAGAGCAGCAGAAGGAAGACGAGATAGAACATGACAGTTAGCAACTGGACACGGGAGATGTGGAGGAAGGCCAGAAGAGTAGAGATATGGGGCCAGAAAGGTCCTAGAGGGAATCTGACCCATCCTCTCATCTGATGTTGAGGAACCTGAAGCCTAGTGCACTGATGAAGTGACTTAAGGGTCCAGGGGGTCCCAGGGAGGATTAGATTCCACACAGGGCATTTCCAGAGAATGGTGTTCAGAGGAATAGCTAGTTCTTCCGCTGCACCTCTACCACCCATTTCTCCCTTTCTCTAGCCACTGTAGAAGAAAAAAAAATGAGGGAAGACCAGAATCAAATGCAACTTCACAGCAATAAGGCAGGAGGCAGACCTGTTTCTGAGGCAAAGGTGATGATTCTGATTTCAGCAAGATTAAGATTGAATATGATGACTGACCATTCAAGTAGAGGTGTTTAGGCTCTTAGAGAAAAGTAAAATGGGCTGGCCATGGAAAATTCCCTTAGGCTGGCCATGGAAATTCGGAAGTCCTTTGTTCAGAGGTGAGAGTTCAATTAAGATTGAATGAATTCTCTAAAGGAAAGAATGGAAAAGAGCAGAAGGCTAAAAGACTAAATCTTTAGTGACAGCTAGTCAGGGGTACGAAGAAAGAAAAGGAACCAGTGAAGAGACTGGAGGAACAAGATTTAGGAGAGCATGGGGCCAAGGTAGGATGATCATAGATCATAGGAACACATATTTAAAAGCTGAATGAGAACTTATCAATCTTTGAATTTATCCCTCTCATTTTACAGACAAGAAAACCAAAGCCCATAGAGGTTAAATGACTTGCCCAGGGTCACACTGCTAGTAAATCTGAAGTAGGATTTGAACCCAAATCTTTATGACTCTAAGTCTAGAGTTCTATTCACTCTATCACTCTAAGAAGGATGTTTCAAAAAAAAAAAAAGAGGGGGTATGGTCAGCAATATTCAGTGATTCAAAGAATTCAGGAAGAAAATGAGCAATAAGGACTGAGAAAATGTCATTAGACTGACCATTAAAAGGTCACTGGGGCCATTTACAAGTAGAATTCTGATATATTGATGAAGGAAGATATATTGGGTTAAGAGTAAGTGGTAAGGAAACACATAACAAGTATAGATCATTTGTGCATACCTTTAGAAAATATTTTATTTTTACCCCACTATGAATATTAACTGGAACGTGATCAAATTCATGTGGTAGGACTATTAGATGCAGAGAAAATGCTGACCTTGCACTGGTAGAATGCCTCGATGGGAATTTCCTGCACCAGTCCCTACCCAATCCTATATTGCTTTTTACCCACCAGTACCATAGAGAGGATTCATGATTCGGATAACGATTAGATTAGACAGTCTCTGAGGCTCTTTCCAACTTTACAATTCTGTGGTTCTTTTGGATCAACGGCTCAAATGAGAAATTACTTATTGCTCCCAAAGATAAGTGATAAGCAGCTCACTGAAGAAATATTGCTGTTTACCATATAATGGCTGTCAGAAAGGTGTGCTTTACTTTTTTAACATTTAAGAAGGCAAAGAAGTACAAATATTAAGAAATAAAACTTTCAGAGAAGATTACAGGTCTGGGCCTATGGAATAGTGCAGCTATTGAAGTACTCGATCCAAGCATTTCTAATCTGTGTCCCTCTTGTGTGTGATGAGCTGTGATGCTGCTCTGTCTGTACTGCCCTAGTTATACCATTCCACACCCTTTACCACTCAGGCCTCATGCCAAACCCTGGTAAAAGCCAGAGCACTTCCCTTGGTACTGGGCCTTCCTGGCTTTCCAGTCACACCTGCTTCTTGATGAGCTTCACATGATTAGCCAGCCCACACCCAGGGTTCCTGTTGGCACTAGTTTCTGGAAACTGGAATGGTGTCTCTTCTCAAATTTCAAAATCCATCTTTATAGCTTAAAAACAAACAAAGAGCCTCCCTTCCCAACCAATCAACAGCTGAAGTCTCTTAAATGGAAGGCAATATTTATGTTCTCCTAGGACTATTGGTGTCTTCAAAATCATCTAAACACCCGTAACTTGAGCATTCAATCAACTATCATAGAATCTTCACTAATAGGGAAGACCTGTTACTCTGTACCCCCCCCCCCAAAAAAATCCAACCCAAACAAATGATTCACATAAATATAGCCTAAATGTTTTATCTGGATCTTATGGGAACAGGGACTGTACCTATTATTTTATCAGTATATGAGACTCTTGGGTAAGGAAAACTCCTGCTACCAATGCAAGCTGATCTCTGCAACTTAGTCTTAGAAAGTTTTCTAGAGCACTGAGAGAATTAAGTGACTTGCCCATATAGTATATGTCAAAGACAAGACTTGAATACAGATCATCCTGGCTTAGAGGCTAACTCTCTATCCAGTATACTTTGCTACCTCTTACCAGTATACCCACATGGCAAAAGGACACAAAAATGAATTTATTGTTGTTTATTCTCTGGATTCTTTAGAGAGAACTTAAACCAAAAACCCCTCGAATTAAGTTTGTTTGCTAATGTGGGGAAAACATCATTACAAAGTCCAAAAGAAATTATCCATGGATTTGGGGAGAGTCAACTCTTTCCCCCCAAAGAAAAATAAACTGATACCCATTTTCCAGCACACACTTAGGCCTTGGTTCCTTCCCCACATACTTAGGCCTGTGGAGTTCACTATAATTCCTAGGAGTGTATTATAGCTAGGGGCTATCCCCTGGGAAGGGAAGGGAGATAGGGGGTTATCCTCCCTGGTGAAGAGACTGCTAAACTCCTGAAGGGAGAACTTGGCACCCGGAAGTGATCCAAGCAAGAGGTGGCCTTCCTGAGAATTAATCACCACCTATGAAGTGCCTGCCTTGAGCTGGGTTTCACTGATCGCCAATGTTTGGAAATTAGCTGAAAGTCCTGGGCAAAGGGCAAGGAACTCCAGGTAAGCTCAAGGAGGAGCTGGTGCTTTGGGAGGTTGATATGGCATAGCCAGGAATAGGGCTCAGGATTGGATCCATCCTAGTTAGTCATCACCAACATCTTACATAGACAACATCAAGTTATTATTACAGACATCAAAGCGAGCTTTACAAAGGTAACAAAGTCACAAAAGGGCTGTTTGTGGGGGTGTATGTGGAAGTATGGAATAACC
This sequence comes from Gymnobelideus leadbeateri, assembly GCA_011680675.1. Classification (NCBI taxonomy): domain Eukaryota; kingdom Metazoa; phylum Chordata; class Mammalia; order Diprotodontia; family Petauridae; genus Gymnobelideus; species Gymnobelideus leadbeateri. The sequence continues at coordinate 643,682 of WOXC01005441.1, forward strand.
CTCTTTGACTTTGCCTTGGTAAAGGGGCTTGGGTATAGAGAGGGAGGAAGGAGGAAAAGTTATGTGCTACTTTTAAATAGAGAAGCCTTGTCTTTTTTTCTTCCTTCTAAAAACCCCAGCACCATTTAGTGGAAATGCTTCCTGTTCCCTCCCCGGGCACCTCCCCCAGTCATTGCCCAGCTGTTCAGTCAATGAAATAGGGAGGTGAAGATGCTGATGCCCTGTAATCCCAAGGACAGTGCTTTGTGGATCAGAAGAATGCAGAAAACTGCTTCCTTATTTTATGAGTCTCTCCAAGGAGAAAGGCTTTAGAAAGAACTACTGGATGTGGAGCTAGCTGATGTTGTTGAATGAGCTATAGAAAGAGTCTGGAGCTAACAAGGAGCACCTATCCACTGTAGGTGCAATACTGGACAGAACATGGGTTATATATACTAATATGTACACATACATACAAATGGGTTTCAGTGCCAATTGTACAACTTGGGGTATATTACTGTATCTGAGCTTCTCAAATTCTCAGCCTACCCTTCCTTCTTCACAGAAGCACAGATTTAAAGTCAGAAAGGATCTCAAAAGTCATCTATTCCAACTTCTTTGTTTTATAGATGAAGACTTTAAGGCCCAGAGGTTAAATGACTTGCCATGGTCACACGGGGATTAAGTAGTGAAGCTGAGATTAGAATCCAGGACCTCTTCTCTCCAAATCCAGGATTCTTTATCCTTATCTTGACCTTTTCATTCCCTCCACTCCTCCCTGACCCTTCTCTGGACTTCACAGAATAGTTCAACTATATAAAATATCATCTACCAATGAATCCCTTGACTGCTTGGCCTCTTGCCACTGATCCACACTGACTATTCTTAGTTTCTTGGGTTTATCACTAATTTTTCAGCTCTACTTTTGCTTCTAATAGTTCTTGTTTAGCTTTGGATTTCATGCTTCCAATCTAAGCTCCTTTTCAGGTCCAAATCTTTTCTGGTGAGACACCAACTAACACCCCAACCCCTACAGCCCCTAGACGTCACACACCCAAAATAACAAGTGATAGGATTCATAATGTTTCTTGAACATTCAGAGTTCATTTTTTTTCTGATCTTGGAATTTGGAGCCAATTTATTGAATGCTCCTATCATTATCACTTCAGGCTTCATTTTGAGCATGCAGTTGTTTCTGTATGGGACCACTATTCTGAAATTCCCAAGCCCAAGAAAGTCACACTGTCATTTTTGAGATATGCCAAGTCAGGCAGGGCAGAGACAAAGAAGCAGTGGGAGGGAACTACTTCAGAGCCCCCTCACAAAACTTTCCATCTGTCAATTCTTGGCTGGGGATGCTGCAGAGGACATTGAAGAATCAGGTCTTCCGACTTTGACATCTTGATTCTGTGATTCTGAGTCTCCTGTGGAAGGTATATGTGGCTCAAGAAATAATCAGGGCCTGACAGCTCTTTAAACTCTGGGGACAATTCGATCTTATGGTGTTGTTCTATTACATTAATGAGGTACAAGGAGATATCCTTTTGAAAACCAGAAAAACTTGACAAGCTGAGCTGGCTAAATCTTGCCAGGCTAGCTTCTGAGTTTTCAAGCTGCCCACAAAAAGTATAAGCTTTTTGGACTTGCTGGCTTCTGGGGCCCTTTACAGTCTTTTTTTTTTTTTTAATTGGGGTGTGTGTGTGTGTGTGTGTGTGTAATTTGAATAGATGAATGGAGGCCCTCCTTTATTATTCTCTCTTAAATTTAGGTTTTCTAAAGCAACATCTAAAGGCACAATACAACACCTACACAGTCCACAGCACTAAAATCTGGTATTTTTCTTCCCCCATGATCCCGTCATCCTCATGTGAGTATGCTCTTGGACAAACAGGATAAGGGACAAAGACCTCAAGGAAAGATACTGCAGGAGATCTGAGATGCATAGAGTTTCCAGAAAAGAAAATGTATCTGTCCCCCATAAAAGTTTCCACACATAGTGGGCTACCATGAGAAAACCATTACCAGCAATCGTGCCTCCCATTTCTACCAGACAGTTTAGGAAAGTTGGTGACTTCACACGGGTTTTTCGGTTGTCTGTGTGAGAAAATAATTTTATTATTTATACCCCAAGTCAGTGTTTCCTTCTCATCCTTGCTCTCCACACTCTCTCCAAAACTCTCACCACATCCTCTACCTGAATCATTATACACTGATACAGCTTCACCCCTTTTATCCTGGAACATTACCAATTCACCACATCTTCCCTCAGTGGCTTGTCAAAACCCTGTTCCACTGGGACGAAATTCCTTTTTGCTCTTGACCCGTTTATCACTTCTTTTTTTCTATCCTCTCCTTAATGGAAACCTGGTTCTACCCAGTTAATTTTTTTTCATCTCCTATTGTTTTCTCAAGAAGGGTTTGCCTTGTTCATCTAGACTCACAAAGAAGAGTATGGTAACTCCAGGTAGGGCACCCTGGTTTTGCAACATGTACAACCCTGCATCATAGACTAGGTTAGCTTTTCTCCAAAAGGCAATGAAATCATTCTCGAGACTTGATTACTCTGATGGAATCAGACCTAAAGTTGCTTCCCAGGTGCCTATGGCATAAAAAACTCAATTTAGGAAGAGCAGTAGTTCCTCAGCCTTAATGGATTCCATGGAGCTTTTTGAGACAGGTGCATCTCTGTATACACCTGACTGAATCAATGCTGTATCTTTGCCCAATATCTTTCCCATTCTATCGTTAAGTAAATTTACTTTTGTAAAATGTTAAATGGTCTACAAATGTCTTTTTTCATTCCAAACCAGAGCCTAAACCACCAGACCAGCCTGAACAAATAACCATAATTATCAGCATATTTATGTAGCACTTTTAAGATCAGACCTGATCCAGAAGAGAGGGGTAGGGTTCAACCTTCTACCCATCTCACTAAATTCCAGACTTTTTTCTACTTATTATTAGAAGTCCATGACATCGATCTCTATTACCATTTTCGCCTTGTACATAGTGGGTACCCAATAGTTATTTGTTAAATGAATGAATGCTGACCACCTTCAAAACGCATTTCTGCCTTCCAAGGATAATTTTAGCACACGGATCACATTTTTCCTTCTCTGTCATGTCTCTGGACATCATCCTTAATGACTCAATATCCGTATACAATACTTACATTGATGACTCTTTAGACATCTGTCTTTTTTGCTTCCTTCTCCTAAGTCTCTATTTAATATCAGTTACACACCAACACTGCCATAACCTCTGTCCATCTATCCAACTATCTGTCCATCTCCGTTCTATTTCTGAAAACTGGTGGTGTTCTCATTTCTGACTACAACCTCTTAACCCATCTGTCATCTTAATCAATCAATCAATCAATAAACATATATTAGGTGCCTACTATATGCCAGGCACTGTGCTAAGTACTAGGGACACAAAACGAGGCAAAAGATAGTCCCTGCCCTCAAGGAGTTTACAGTCTAATGGGGGAGATATGTAAACAAATTATATACAAAGCAAACTACATATAGGATAACTAGGAAATAATCAACAGAGGGAAGGCATTGGAATTAAAAGGGATTGGAGGAAAACATTGTAAAAAGTGGGGTTTCGGATGGGACTTAAAAAGAGCCAGGGAGGTCAGTAGTTGAAGTAGAGGACAGAAAGCATTCTAGGCCTGGGGGACAACTATCAAACTGAACCAAAACTTACATTTTGTTCATCCCCTTCCTATTCAGTTTTCATGCAGGCCATCAGGCCCTGACTGGCTTCACTGGACTGACTCCTTCTCCACCCTTGGTTCCTGAGTCAGCTACTGCAAATGCTACCTTCTCTACAACCTTGGGCCAAGAACAAGTACAAACTCCCAATTCTGAACCGTACCAAATGTTTAATTTTTTTGTTTCTAGCCAAACAATGCTACAAGAAGACACAGAATTATCCACTGACTGTGCTCTTTATAAGAGGAGAGTGACAGCAGGGAACAGCCAAAGGGGGTGACTATTTGGAGTTTTAAAACTGTGCCAAACGGGCGGCTAGGTGGCGCAGTGAGTAGAGTGTTGGCCCTGAAGTCAGAAGGACCTGAGTTCGGATCCGGCCTCAGACACTTAACGCACTCACAAACAAAAACCTAGCCGTGTGACCTTGGGCAAGTTACTTAACCCCAATAGCCCTCCAAAAAAAAAAAAGCAAAAAACTGTGCCAAAGAAGTGAGCTATTTGAGAGTGTACCTGGGATTTGCCTTCACTGAGATCACCGGATCAAAGGTTTGGAGCTGGAAGGGACTTTAAAGTTCATCTGCTCAAACTTCCTCACCTTACAGATGAAGAAACTGAGTCTCCCAAAGGTGAAATGAGATACTCAACCTCAAAAAGATACTTGAGCAATTAATTCCAAACCTTGTCCCTTTCCCCCAACTCATATTTCTCATTTTTCTCTTACAAGGTAAGGAAGAATAGCTGTCCATATGAACAGTTTTAATGGACAGAATCAGAAAAACTGCTAAGGAAGAAAAAATAGGGGCAGGTTAAAACCAAGGGAAAAACCAAGTCCTAAGGACAGAGAAATCTAACTATCTGTACCTTTGGGGACCAGCAGGAAGAGCGCTTCATCAGGCCCTTTCAGGGGCATTCGCATTTTAAGGGAATTTAGAATGAGATAACATAGGTAAAGCACTTTGCAAAGTGCTATCTCTACCTATTCCAAAGGTGTAAGGCATTACCAATGAGGAACTCCTAGCAATGCAGACCAGCACCTCTAGACTTAGAACTTTAGAGCTGCCTAGGGTAGTGATAGCTACATGGCTGGCTCAAGGTCATACCTCCTGTATGTGTAAGGGGCAGGCAGAATGTGAACCCAGGGCTTTCTGAATCCAGAGACAGCTTTTGACCCACTATGTGACACAGAATGTCATTAGCTGTCATTATTATCGTTACTGTTGACACATTTCAAGAAACACTGATAAACCGAAGTATATTCAGAGAAGAGTGAAAAAAATGATGAGGGGTTGGAAACCATGTTATATGAGGTACATTTCAAGGAATTGGAGATGTTTATCAGTCTGGAGAAGGGAAGGCTAAGGGGAGACAGAATAGCAATCTTCAAAATCTGAAGGGCTATCATGAAATAGAAGTAATAGGTTTGTTGTGTTGCTTCAGAAAGCAACATTGGTTTAAAAAATGTTTGTTATTGATTGCAGAAAGCATTATTGGACCAATGTTGGCTAATAATGTTGCTTTATAAGACATAGTGAGGTTCTTGTTCTAAGAGATAATTAATCAAGGTTAAACATCAGGGATGCTATAGAAAGAGATTCCTGAATTAAGTAGAAAGTTCAACTGAATGACCTGTGTAGAGAACCCCAACCCTAATCCTGGTTTGGAAGTCAGAGGCCCTATTTGTTACTTGTGTGACCTTGAGAACTCATTTGGACTACTGGACCTCCTGGGGTCCCAGTTTACTCAATTATAAAATGAGAGGGGCTTTATGAGATGCCTAGTACTCAGTAGGTGCTTAATAAATGTTTGTTGACTGACTGAAGTCCTCTCCATCTCTGTATCTGGGCCCTAGTGATCTCTAAGGTAATTTTATATTCTAAAGTTCTATGCTTTCTTTGATGTTTGATTGACTGTCATAACTAAAGTAGATACTAAATACTGCTATGATCTATGACATGTTGCTGGTTAGTCTTTCCTGCTAACTCTAACAAGTATTAACCAAACAATCAATTAACATTCAAGTGCCTATTATGTGCCAGGCTCAGACAGGTCCTGGGATACAAAAAGAGGCAAAAGACAACCCCTTGCCCTTAAGGAGCTTATAATCTAATAAAGTAGACACTAGGCAAATAAATATATACAAAGCAAGCTATGTACAGGATACATAAGAAATAATTGTGAGGGATGGCACTAGAATTAAGAGGGGATGGAGAAGTCTTCTAGAAGATGGGACATAATTGGGACTTAACGAAAACCAGAGAGGTCAGTAGTAGGAGTGGAGGAAGGAGATCATTCTAGGCATGGGGGAAAGCCAGAGAAAATACCTGGAGCTCTGAGATGGAGTATCTTGTTCATGAAACATCCAGGAGGCCAGTGTCACTGGATTGAAGAATATGGGTTGGGGAGTAAGTAAGAAGACTGGAAAGGTAGGAGGAGGAGGCTGGACTATGAGGGACTTTGAATGCCAAACAGAGCATTTTGTATTTGATCCTGGAAGCAAACGGGTACCACTGGAGGTTTGTTTTTTGTTTTGTTGGTTTTTTTTTTTTTTTTGGCAGGGGGAAAGGGTTGATATGACTGGATTTCTGCTTGAGGAAAATCACTTTGGTGGCTGAGTGGAGGATGGATTAGAGTGGAGAGAGACTTGAGGCAGGCAGAGCCACCAGTAACTATTGCAATAATCTAGGCCCAAGAGGTGATAAGGGCCTGAAGTAGAGGGGTGACAGTGCCAGAGAGAAGGGAGTGTTTCTGAGAAATGGTGCAAGGATGAAATCAGCAAGCCATGGCAACTGATTGAGTATGAGCAGTGGAGTGGGGTGAGAGGTAGTGAGGAATCCAGGATGATTGCTATATTTCCTGCCTGAGGCACTGGGAGGACAGTGTGGCCCTCTACAATAACAGGGAAGATAGGAGCAGGGGAGGGCTTAAAGGGAAAGATAATGAATTATGTTAAGGACATATTGAGATATCTACTGGACATCTAATTCAAGATGTCTGAAAGGTAATTGGTGATATGAGATTGGAGGTCAGCAGAGAGTTTGGGGCAAGATAGGTAGACTTGAGAATCATGAGCACAGAAAAGGTAATTAAATTCATGGGAGCTGATGAGATCACCAAGTGAAATAGCATAGAAAAAGAGAAGGGGTCCCAGGACAGAGCCCCAAGGGACACCTATGGTTACAGGGTGAGAACCCTGCCTCAGGTTAGAAGGTGTGATCTTGGAAGAGGATCCACGAAAAGAGACAGAGATGGAGCAGTCAGATAGGTAGGAGGAGAAAGAGTGAGCAGTCTCCCAAAAACCTAAAGAGAAGAAGAGTATCACCTTCTCATTGTAGGGTCTTAGGCTTCATGCCCCAGGGGAAGAAGGATAATAAACAGAAACAAAGTCAGTGCTTGCCTTCAAAGAAAATAGCTAAAAAATACTGCTAGTTTACATTCATATAGCACAGTAAGGTTTGGAGGGAAATTTACACACATTTATCTTCAGAACAATTCTGTGTTGTGGTGGCAAAGAACTGAAAACCGAGGGGATGCCCATCTACTGGGAAATGGCTAAACAAAGTTGTGGTCTGTGATTGTGATGGAATACTCCTTCACTGCAAGAAATGATGAGCTGACTGACTCTAGAAAAGCATGGAAAGACTTGCATGAAATAATGAAAAGTGAAATGAGCAGAGCCCAGAGAACACTGTATACAGTAACAGCAAGGTTGTTCAAAGAATACTCGTGAACAACCAAGTTATTCTGAGTGTGATGAATACTCAAATCAAGCACTTATGATGGAAGATGCTATCCACCCCCAGAGAAAGAACTGATCAACAGAAGTAGACATAGTATGGTTTTTACTATGTTTATAAATCTGTGTCAAATAGTAGCCTTCTTTACAGCAGGGAGGAAGGAAGACAGCTCGAACTTAAAATGTAACAAAATAAATAAAGTTTTTTTTTTAAAAAGAACCATGGGTGCAGGGTGGCTAGGTGACATAGTGAATAGAGAGAGCACTGGCCCTGGAGTCAGGAGGACCTGAGTTCAAAATCGGCCTCAGACACTTAACACAAAAACTAGCCCTCCAAAAAGCAAAACAAAACAAAAACAACAAAAAAAGAACCATCTTGTATAAGGAGGGTAGTATAAGTATTATTATCCCTATTTTATTTTTATTTTTTTGCTTTTTGGAGGGGGGAGGGCAGGACAATTGGGATTAAGTGATTTCCCCAAGGTCCCATAGCTAGTAAGTGTTAAGTATCTGAGGCAGCATTTGAACTCAGGTCCTCCTGACTCCAGCACTGATATTCACTGTGCCACCTAGCTGCCCCATATCCCTATTTTATAAATGAGAAAACTGAGGCTCAGGAAATTTAAGTTGCCTTCTAGCTAGTAAGCAGCAGACTTCTCACTGTTCTATGTCACAGCCACTCATTTTCAAGGGGAGCCTCAAATATTTCATTAAGTAAACAATACCATGAGGGCCAGGATGTATACTATTCCTCAGACTCTGTCCATGTGAGATATAACTTAGTGGTAAAGGTTTAGCATAATTAATCAATTATTTCTTAAGCACCTACTACACACCAGGTACAGTGGCAGGGACAGAGTACTTGAAGACAGAAGGGAAAACAGCTTCTGGCCTCAAGGAGCTTTACTACATAAACCAAAGATAAGAGGGGTGGGGGCGGGGATGAAGAGAGTGAAGGCATTGGAATTTAAAGAAACCAGGCAAGGCTTCATGTAGAAGATGGCATTTGAACTAAAACTAGGGATAGATACTAAGAGGCAGAGGTAAGCATGGAGTCCATACCAAATATGGGCCACAGCCAGTGCCAAGACACAGGGAGATGAGGTGCTGTGTATGAGACATGGTAAGAAGGCCTAGGGTCTAGCTACAGGTGTGATCAGTTTTCATGGTCTGGGGTTGGGGGGTCCCTACAAACACCAGACTGACTAGATGCTTAAAGAAAAATAAGGAACCCTAATACATAATAGCCTTTTGCCTTTATTCTCCCTACAGAGCTAGGGTTCTTTACCTGTTTGTATATGATAGACCCCTCCAGCAATCTTTGGATAAGCCTTTGGATAGATCCCTTCTTAGAAGATTGTTTTTAAATGCCTAACTTAAAACACATAGGATTACAAGGGAAATCAATTCTATTGAAATACAGTTATAAAAGCATTAACAACAAAAATTGATCGATCCCAGATTAGGAACCCCTGCTCTGGGAGAAAACTACACTTTTTAAAAAGGTACAGCCCTGAGTTGACATGTCTGTGGCCTTTCTTTCCCCAAAATGATAACTCACATTTATATGGCACTTGAAGATTTATAAGCCTTCACAACAATCTAATGATACAAGTAATGAGGTATTATGAACCCCATTTTAGAGATGAGGATGCTTCTAAGGTTCAGAAAGATTTTACTTAATTATGATCAGAGTCTATATTCAAACTCAGGTCTTCTAGTTATAAGTCTGGCTGCCTTTCTCTGACTATACCAAACCTCCAAGTCACACTCGTTGTGTATCTTTATGGCATAAGCAATCAGCTGGTTATTTTAACAAATAAAGACAACCAATTTAGACAATTCAGGCCTCAAAGGGGAATTTTATTTGGCCTGCAATATCCATTCTGGCTGTCTATACAGCTTGAATTAAATCAGATAATTGCCAATTTTCCCAGGGTTGTAGGCCCAGCCAAGAAACACCATTACAGAAAGCTCTCCAATGTGTGGAATTTGCAAGAGGACATCCTCATTACCCATGTCAGTCAAATATCCTCTTTTGCTTCCAGTCCCTTCATTTTCTCACTGCCTTTTTACTAAACCTGTCCTGCTTAAGGGAGACTGAAATAAGGTATTGTACAGAGAATGAAAGGAGAATTGAGTATTTGTTTCATATAAATATCTTCATATTTGAACTCAATCATAAAGTCAAGCAACTTTCATTTAGAGATGGAAGAGAGATGAAAACTCCCAACACCAACTGAGTCCTGTTTGAAGAGTCTTGTCTGTTAGTAAACAATTCTGGGATGACTGATTTTGTATGTCTTCTTTGAAACATGAAGCCAGCCAGCCACCAGGCACCTGTTGTTTGGCTGACTTCCTTTCTAAACAACTTCTCTCAAAAAAGAAAAAAAAAATCTTTGCTGCATAATGATTTTTGCAGATAAATGAAACAAAGAGAAAAATAAGAATTTTCAAATTCTTCTTCCCTGAAACGAAATGACTTCTCTACTCTATACTCCCTCTTCTCTGAAAATAGAGGAGCTATTCAAAAAGGGAAAAAAGAAAAAGAGGAACTGAATAGCGTAAGGAGGAAAGAAAAGAATGAGCAAGAGAGAGAAGGAGAGCGAGCCCCAAGGGGGTGGTGAAAGCCAGAACAGCAAAAGTAAAGAAAAGGGAAGGAAAAATAAAAGGGAGGGGAGGGTGGATTGGAGAAAAGAGACGGACAGAGAAGCTTTGAAAAGAAAGAATGTTTCCTGCTTGAATACAGTGTGCATGAAAAAAAAAATGCTTGAAAAGAGACAGCCCCACGGAATGACCTCTCATTCACAGAATGTGCCAATCACAACTACAATGCAAATCCTTTCTTCTTTTTTAGAGAGAGAGAATGAGAGGGAGAGAAAGAGAGAGGGAGCGTAAGAGAGAAGAGGGCAAGAAAAGGGAGTTAATTCCTAAAACTGCAGAAAATAAATTCAGTTAGGCTAGAGAAACAAAACACCCAAGCTGATTCTTTAAAATGCTTCAGCACAAGAGCACTGCAGATACATGGTAAGTTCACACTGGGATCCCTGCTTTAAATTTAATGGCAGCTTCCAAATGAAAACCGGGTAGACTTTTCTTCCCATCTCAGCCATTACGAGGTAGTCATTCTGCCTCATTTCAGAGCTGATATACTCACCCTGACTCTACCCCTATTCCTGGTGGTTTTTTCAGATCTTTAATGATCCCAGCACCAATTTGGTGTGCTGGGGAAGTAGTCAAATAATTTGAAGGGTATTTTGTAGCTTCACATTATGAGTTTCTACTGTTCTGATGTCCAAACTCCATTTCTTGGGGTCACTAATCAAAAAGACATTATTAGGTGTTCTTCTGAAATAGGGAAATGAAATGAATCTGATGGTTACAAAAGTTCTTGAAGGGGCAGGGGTCTGAGTGGGCACCCATCAGAAGGAGAGCTATGATCAAGACTCAGTCCTCAGGTTGAACCTTTACACTTGCCTCACCATGGCTGGGAAGTTCACTACATCAGATGCTAACCCCAGAATTGGTGTCCTTCCTTCTAACTGAAGGTAGAAAGGCATTCTAGAATCTGACAGAAAATGGGCAGAAAATGCCTCTTGGTATTCTTGCAAGGCTTACATATGCTTCAGTAGAATGGAAGGTCCTTGAGGGCAAAGACTTTCATTTTTTAATCTTTGTACCCCATAGAGCCCAGCACGGTTGTCTTGGACATTGTAGGTACTTAAGTCAGTGTTTGTTGTTCTGAATTGAAAATGGGCCTTCTTAGAACAAATGTGCTCTTAGAAAAGCATCTCAGAGTATCTTAGATTCCCTTTCATCAATGGCCGAAAAAAAAAAAAAAAAAGGTAAGGTAGCCAGTCAATAGTCATTTAGCTGAAGAGTCAGTCAGAGGTGTGGACTACTTGTCTTTTCTGACTGTAGGCTACCAAAATACCCCCTAGCTTACGTTTCCTAAGCCATAGGCCTTATATTTTCACTTTGTAGGTGAATTTTACAGCTGATTGGTCTATCCCTCTCTAGCTGAGACCATCCCTTGTCTGGTTTAACTTATATTTGCCACATCAACCATCTTTTTTCCCCTCTTCATAACTTTAAAGACAATCAAAAGTTAACTGCACACACAAAACTAGCCGTGTGACCTTGGGCATGTCACTTAACCCCCCCCCCAAAAAAAAGTTAACTGCAGTACTAGGGGTACCACCAGCAAGAAGTTCAGATGTCATTTAGCCTAACCCCCTGATTTTACAAATAAAAATGCTGAGCTCCAAAAAGGTAAAATAACTTGTCTAAAGTTTCACAATTAATAAGTGTTGGAATCTGAGTTTGAATCTAGTCCTATGACTTCCAATCCAGAGCTCTAGAAGGGGCAGGGGTCTGAGTGTGCATCCATCAGAATGACAGCTATGATCAAGATTCAGTCTTGAGGGGGCTCACTCTTCTTCTTTCACTGTCATATCTGAAATTTGTTCCCTTTAGACAAAATGTCTTCTTGTCCTTTTGACTAATTTGACTGGCCTCTGAAGTCTGCCAAAAGGGAACCCAAAAAATGAATAGGTGGAGCTCTTGAGGAAGGAAAATAGAGAATTCAGTCTTTGTTATGCTTACCTGGGGAAAGATGTTGATAAATTGAAACATACTCAGAAGGTCCACTAAACTAACCAAGAATATGGGTAAGGAATAAAAGGAGGAGTATGAACTTGCATAGAACTTGGTCAAATAACCAGCCAAAAGGAAAATATAACCATTATTGTTATCATATTGCCCAAGTGTCCTGGAGTATTGATATTCTGCCATTATTTAATTATGCACAGCTACCCTCTCTTCCCCAAAATATTTGTTTTTAATTAAAATAAAGCTAATTTTGTGTTGACAAATCTTTGCAGAATTTCACTACACCTTTTGAGACAAATGTAGATGCCATGAGTGTCACAAAACTAAGGCTGGGAATCACTCTTCTAAAGACACCAAAAATGAAATCAAAGCTGGGAATGCTCCTTGGAGAAATTCAGCAGAGAAACAGAAGAAAGTAGTAGCATTACAAATATGTGAGAGTAGAAAGCTCCTCAAGAAGGAACAGAAGCTCAATAACCAATCAGAAAAAAGATGGGATAGCAGAAAAGTACTAAGGGAAAAACTGGATATTGGCATGTTTTTCTGACAATATCTAAAGCCACCTCTCCAGGAGATTTGCAGATGCTAACTACCTAAAGTCATTTCACTGCCACCCACATGATTCAAGAATATAGGAAAAGCCCCTCAGAGCAAGCCCTACACACCACTCTATACGGCCTTCCATAGAGCCCTAAGCTTGGAAGCCCTCTTCCTCCACATCATCAGAGCCAAAAGAATCAGTGATTGATGATGCTCACACTCCAGCTAGGAAGTCACATAGCATACTCTAGTTACGCTTTCTCCTATTTCTAACAAACTAAAAAGTTCTATTCCTTCCCCCCGCCCCCCACATACACAACAATATCTACTATCAGCTCCAATATTTATTGGTATTTTGCATTTTTACCTAATAGGATACGCCCTCAATCATCTAGAGACCCTTTATCTAGGAACCTGAGCCAAGACAGGAAACAAGGGAAAAAACAGCTTTGGAGTCAATGCACTCACTGCAAAGTCCATGAAGGAAAGCTCATGGGCTTTCTTCATAAGAAAGTTCTATGATCCTTCACTCATTCTATTGTGTCCACAATTCTAGTAAATTTGCCTATCTGCACTAAGTCCACAGCAGATGAGGAGCTTGCAACCTGGGAGGGCCAGAGGCAGAGGAAGAGAGCAGAGCCTGCAAAATGGTAGCATTTAGAAGTGCTAGATGAGAGGTTGATAGGCTGACTCGAGAACTCAAAAAGCACAGCAGTCTGGGGCTGTTTATATCAGGGGAAAACAGGTCCTGAAAGCACCAAGGTTATCATTGCCTAGGACAAATAACCCTGAATTATCAAAGAAGGGATAAACCAAGTTTCTTTTTTTTTTTTTTTAAAGCAATTGGGGTTAAGTAACTTGCTCAAGGTTACACGGCTAGTCATTTGATTTATGCGTGGGTGCTCATTTTCTGAGGCCGGATCCGATCTCGGGTCATCCAAACTCCGAGGCCGGCGCTCTTACTCACTGAGCCACCTAGCCGCCCCTTTAGGGCAATTGGGGTTAAGTAACTTACCCAAGGTTACCCGGCTAGGTTTTTTTTGTTTATGCGGATTAAGTGTCGGAGGCCGGCTCCGAACTCAGGTCCTTCTGATTCCAGGGCCGGCGCTCTATTCACTGCGCCACCTAGCCGCCCCGATAAACCAAGTTTCTTGATCTAGGTTCTTGACTTAGAATTGGTGAACTTAAAAATTTGGTATCTTGGGGCAGCTAGGTGGTGCAGTGAGTAAGAGCGCCGGCCTCGGAGTTGGGATGACCCGAGATCGAAACCAGCCTCAGAAAATAAGCACCCATGCATAAATGATGACTAGCCCTGTAACCTTGAGCAAGTTACTTAACCCCAAATGCTTAAAAAAAAAAAAAAGAAAAAAAAAATTTGGTATCTCAATGTACAGTAGTTGGTTTTCCCATGTAATTTTATATATTTTATTTTGTGCATCAAAAATACTGTTCTGAGAAAGGGTCCACAGACTTCCAGGGCTGACAAAGGGGCCCGTATAAAGAAGGTTAAGAATCTCTGGGTTAAATTATATGGAGAACAACTTATTTATGAGACTAGAAAGATTCCTATCTTTCTAAAATAAAAACTTTTTTCAAACTAAGGAGGCAAAAATTTTAAAAGTTTTGGCAATTAAGATTAGTTATCTGGAAAATCCACTTCATGTAGAAACCTCACTTCCCCCCTAATGCCAGACAGATGAGATATTATTTTACATGTTAGCTTCATGAAGTTTCCTTAGTTGCACAATGAATTTTCCTTCCAAAGAGAATTCGGGTAGCTGCTAGGCATCATCTCATCACCAGCAGTGATATTTTCAGGAAAACTTGCCAGGTGCAGAGCTCGCTATAAAGATACACAAAGCAAGGGTCCTTGAATGTTTCTCTCCTAGGACCATTTTAGCAAGATAAAAGAATCCATGAATCAATCATTCCCTACTTGTTAACAAGCCAGCCATACGCCACCCCCCAAAAAAAATGAAAACGCACCAAAAAAAAAAGACCCCAACATTTCCTGAGATCAGAATACTCTGACCCAATCAATCTCTTATGAATATCTGACCCATGTCCTTTTGTTCAGCAAAACTATGGGAGGTACTAAGCACAGATTGGGGTGTGTATGACTCAGGCTTAGAGAAGAAAGGGACAGGGAGTGGAACCAAGGTGGTGGATGTGTATTCCATAGTCCCGCCCCCACTTTGTCCCCTGTTCTTGGCCCAGGTGGCTCCCATGTAGCTAAGGTCTAACAAGTGGGGTTTGGCTATGGAATGCAGGCCCTGGTCTAATGAAGCCAGTGGAATAAATTGCAGACTAATTTGATAGAAAGGGAACCAAAAAGCCTGAGAACCATCAGGGATTCTAAAGCTGCTTGCCAAAGCTTTCCATGTATCCTTGATACTCACTGCCCAGGGCTAATTTGAGAATTAATAAGGCATACATATAAAGCACTTTGCAAATCTTAGTGCCATATCAATTTGCTTTATTGTCATTAATTATTATTGTTTTACTATTCTGACATAGTATTATCCTTGGTCAAGTGACAACCTCTCCAAGTCTAAGTTTCTCTGTAAAATTAAAGGATTATGGGCAGCTAGGTAGTACAGTGCATAGAGCACCAGTTCTGGAGGCCGGAGGACCTGAGTTCAAAATTGGCCTCAGATACTTACTAGGTAGTGTGACCTTAGGCAAGTCACTTAACCCTAAGTGCCTCAAAAAATTTAAAAAAAGATTAGCCTAGGTGTTATCTAAAGTTCCTTCCAAAATTAATATTCTGTATTTCTATATTTCTTTATTTGACCCTTATGCTGAATTATGATTCTAACTTTAGATTGTTTCCTTTTCTATTCTTCATCAACTGTTCTGGTCCCTCATCTGATTATTCACCTCACCCCTGCCTAACACCACGATTTGTTCCTCTTCCACCACACCCCTTGTCTAAGCTTCTCTCAAACTCAACTAGCCACCACCCCAAGAGGGGATTTTAACACCTCCCTCTCTCTTCTATACTACTATAGTGGCCTCCTACCTGATCTGCTTACCTCAAGTCTCTCCCCATATGGGCCTGTCACCCTGTCAACCCCTACTCAATCAACTCCAGTGACCTCTTCACTATAAATGCTTCTGCTTGGCATTTCAAGCCCTTCACAGTCTGGTGCCTTCATGTCTTTTCCAGTTCTCCTCATGTACTATACTACCTGTTTCTACATACTTTATGGTTCAGACATATTGGCTTATTTGCTATTGTTTATACATGGTGTTCCATCTCAATGCCGTGGTGTGGGTGGCCCCCAATGCCTGGGAATGGGAAACTCGTGCTTCAAATCCGTCTTCCTTCAACATTCAACTCAAATGGACTGGTGGGCATGCCACGATGGCCTTACCCAGTATGTCTCTGCTACAGTGTTCCTCAGACAACAACACACTGAGGGCCCCCTGTGTAGCCTAGTGGCCATAATTCCCCGGATCACCCTTTTTCCAGGGGAACAAGGTTGGCATTACTTTTCCCCAGAAGGGCAACTGAGCCACCGCCGAAGATGGGTAGCATCACTCCTCATTCCCATCTCAGTGGGTTTGGGCCTTGTGGGTTCTGCAGTGACAGTGATGGCAGCCTTGATTAAGGGGGAGCCCAACTATCAGGCCTTAAGTACACAGGTAAATATTGACCTCTCCCACATTGAGCAGTCCATCTCAGCCCTGGAAAGACAGGTAGACTCTCTGGCAGAGGTGGTTCTTCAGAATCACAGAGGCCTTGACCTTCTTTTTCTTAAACAGGGTGGCCTGTGTGCAGCCCTTGGCTAGGCTTGTTGCTTCTATGCAAACAATTCTGGAGTGGTGTGGGTAAGTCTGAAGTTGGTACGCCAGAATATTGCTAATAGACAGAGGGAGCTGGAAAATTCTGAGAATTGGTATCAGTCCCTGTTCCGGACATCCCCCTGGCTCACTACATTGGTATCAGCCCTGGCTGGTCCTCTCCTCCTCTTGATCATAGCTCTAATTGTAGGACCCTGCCTCATTAATCACTTTCTAAAGTTTGCCAAATCCCGTGTCAACTCTGTAAAAATGTTAATTATCAGGGACCCTCAATACCATCCTTTAGAAACAGAATTGGGGGGCGGCTAGGTGGCGCAGTGAATAGAGCGCCGACCCTGGAGTCAGAAGGACCTGAGTTCGGAGCCGGCCTCCAACACTTAATCCACACAAACAAAAACCTAGCCCTGTAACCTTGGGCAAGTTACTTAACCCCAATTGTCCCAGCCCAGGGTTTCATGCCATCGGGGAAATTCAAATGTATACGGACCAATCACTGGACCAATCACTAATTGTAGTTTCAAGTACACACTGACCAACCATTGGAGTTTCAGCTTACATCACTGTAATTTCAGCTTAGGTAACCTGGCTATGGAACCGCTATAAAACTGGCACACTGTCTGTGCCAAAGCACTGTCTGATTTGGGTGATCATGTACCCCGACAGTCCCGCAGTAATAAAATCCACTTTTTAAACTTAAAAAAAAAAAATTCAACTCAAATGCTAGCTGTTTCAGGAAGCCTCTTTTCTCTGTCCCCTGTCCCCCATCTGCTATTGTTTTCTCCTAAAACGTTACCTTTCATCTGCTCTGTGTATCTAGTGGACATCCCTTTATGTACACGTCCATGTTGTCACGTGCATTAAAACATAAGCATCTTTTGAGCAAGTAGGTGGCACAGTGGATAGCATGCCAAGCCTGGAGTCAGGAAGACTCCTCTTCCTGAATTCAAATCTGGCTTCAGATACTTACTAGCTGTGTGACCCAAAACATTTAACTCTATTTGCCTCACTTCCTCACCTGTAAAATGAGGTGGAGAAGGAAATGGCAAGCCATTCCAGTATCTTTGCCAAGAAAACCCCAAACAAACAACACCCCCGCACCTTTCAGCAGGAGCTTCTGTTTTTGGTTTTTCTTTGTATCCTCAGTGTTTAGCACAGTGCCTGGCACATAGTAAATGCTTAATAAATATTTGTTGATTGATTTTTTCTGGGTTCTAACCTTGATCATTCCCTTATGCCTTGAAGGTAATCTATTTGTTCCAAATAAGGTGCAGTGAAAAAGGGTTCTGACATTGTAGTCAGGAGAGACCTGAGTTTGAATTCCACTTCTGGCTCTTACCTGAGATCATTTAAACTCTATGGGCCTCAGTTCCCTCATCTGTAAAATGAGACTAATAATGCATTGAGTACTTACCTTACTTGTGAGGTTCATAGAATGAAAGAGTCCTTCAAAAGTCACTAGTCCTCATTTTAGAAATTAGGAAACTGAGGCCAAGCAAGATTAAGTGACTTGTCAAATGTCAGCAACTATTATCATCTCCTATTATCTCCTGGGTGTCTTTTAGGACTTGACTGGGTTCACATCTGAAAAGACGGGAATCTTGGCTGTGTCACCTCTTAGCCAAGTTAATGGTGGAAGCAGGAAACCTGCCCAGTTCTTTTATGCTATAGTTGCTGCAATGCCCTCAGGGATGGTGTAGAGAAGAATGCACCTGGCTAGAAGTTAGCTCTGCCATTACCTTTCAATGCGACTCTGGGCAAGTCCCTTAAATTCTCTGTGGCTCCTCTGTAAAATGATAATAAAGTACTATCCTGTCTAGCTGACAGAAGATGGAGAGTCAAGAATTCTACTCCTGGTTCTTCCACTGTCAAGCCACACTTGTCCAATGCCTCAGCTCCTTCATCACGTTTACACACACAGACACACACACACACAGACACACACACACACTAAAATATGCATACATACACATATACACACATTAAAAAAAGGGGGGGGTCAGGATTAGGTAACCTGCAAGGTACAATCTATTTCTAAAATTTCATGCTTCCCTTCTACTCCCTATCCATTTCAGAACCTCCTATTTTAATACCTGGGGACTCCTATTATTTAGTCTTTGAGAAGACTGGGACTGTTGAAGGTTTAAGTCTAGTTCCCAGTTTGGCTCCAACTTAACCAGTATATTGTCCTCAGGTTAATATTCCGAACCACTGATTTCTATCACACCATCCTCCCACTCAAAAATCTCCAGTGGCAGCTCACAACAGCCCTGAGTGCAGCCCAAATCAGGTTAAAATATAATTGGGAAATATTTTTGAAAATAAATAAAAATACAACAAAACACAGATAACATTACATTTTAAAACTAAGTCAATATGCAGCCTGCAGGGATCCTCACGGACAGATTAGTGGCCCCCGTCTCTGCTCAGTTTGACACCACAGGCCTACAGAACTATTTCTTTATTTCAGATTTAACCAAACGGGTGTCCTTAATTCCCTGTCATGCACTTTCTTACCTCCACACCTTTAAGTTTACACCATTCCCTCTAATGTCTACTCTCCTTTTACAAATCCAAACCCTATGCATCCTTCAAGAGCCATCTCAAGCCCCTCCTCTTTGTGAAGGACTGATTCCCCAGAGCACTACAGGTCACAGTCATCTCTCCTACATCTGAACTCATGGCATCCCTGGTCCATACCACTCACTGGCAATTAGTCATGCACTGCCTTATGATGCAGACTGTGCCCCAGGGACTTCATGTATTGTTATCTTGTAATTTAACCATTGTGTTGCTATTTAACTTTTCATGTGTTTATGCCTTGTTTCCTTCAGTTAGATTTTTAACCCCGAGAGTCTAAGCACAGAAGCTTACACATGACACATTCAAGTATTAGTTGACCGATTAATTTATTGGTATGTCTAGAATCACAAGAATAAAAGGAACCTTAACTGCTAGTCCAGTCCTCTGTTTCCTGATCAGTCTGCATTCCTATCACCTGTTGCATAAATGAACCACCCCTAGGAAAGACACATCTATCTGGTTTTTTTCCTTTCCAAGAGGAACTTCTACCCATCATGGCACCAGCACCTCTTCTTCCCAGAGGGAAATAGGGTGCTTTACAGGTCACAATGATGGGAAAGACTTACTTTCTTTTTTCCTCTTTAACCATATGAGAGGAAGCTTGGTGTAGCAGAAATAACATTGAACTTAAAGTCAAGAAAAACTGAGTTTAAATTCACCCAGAACACTCAGTTGCTGTATGACCCTTTCAGCCTCAGTTTCCTCATTTGTAAACTGAAGATGATAACAACACCTACCTCACAAAGTTGTTGTGACGGATCAAACAATATAATGTGTGTAAAGCACTTTGCAATCTTCTCGAAGCACTTTTTAAATGTTCACTATTCCAGGGAGGGAGCAATCAACAACCCAAATGGAAACAATGAAGTATGGACTCCATGCTGCCTGTAGACAGGAGGCATCTATCTAAAGGCCTCAGAAGAGATACGTGAGGGTGGGAAAAGGCACTGATGTTGGAGAATAGGGGGAAGAGCACAAGGAGCTTCTGTGCAAAGAACCAGTAACCCATGAACCAATCACACTGGTTGTCATCCTACAGAAGGTTTTAAGTCTGACAGGGAACAGAGGTAGTACCAAACCCTGTGGGTGGAGAATGTTAAATAGCAAACCCATGAAGCACGTTTTTGTGTTGTTGTTGCCCAGAGATAAAAGAGAGGGAGTTCCAGAGCTTTCTTCATCTAGAAGAAAAAAGGCAAAGGGGAGGAAAACGGGATGGGCAAAGCAGGAAAAAGGAACACGTCTTTCTCTTCAGACTGAAAGCCGTTCAAGCCCCGTGGGAAAAAAGCATGTTGGCAGGACAGGGTAGGCAGCCATACTTCTCAAAGATATTTTGACCAGTTCAGATCTAGATGTCCTGCTATATACCAAAGAGAACCCTGGTTTGAGACCACTTTAAAGGACTAAGGACACAGGCCTAGTCTTTCCAAAAGTCATTTCCCACAAAAATTTGGGAAGCGGAAGACAGCAGATTTGGCACTGACTTTGCTTGCTGATGGAATCCAGTCAATATTCATTCAGCAAACAAGTATTAAGATGTGGATGTCTTCTATAGGGGGCTGAAGAGTAGAGACAGGTGGGCACTAGCTACAGGTCTATTATTAACTAGCTATGTGAGTTTGGGTGATTCACTCACTGAATCCATCTGAGCCTCAGTCTATCTACTGACCCCAAGTCACCTATCCCAGATACCCAAAGTAAGCTGTTCATGTAGAGAAGAGCCATCCAGAGGCAACTACTTCTTAGCAGTGGTGATTAGGCGGATGAATCAATTTACCCCTGAATCTTAGCAAATTTTCTATTCAAGTATACTCATTTAAAAAAAACCAATATCCCTTTGTATAATTGAGCTGTTTGGATAACAAATAGCTAGTTTTCAGAGTGATTAGTAATGAATAAGAATTTGATGTCATGTGGGGTCACCACTTATGGGTTTATTAAGCTACTCACACGTAGTAAAAGTCACACATAAGCAAAGTCAATACCTTCTAAAGAAGCTGTGAGAAATGGTGTCAAGAGACCAGGGAGTAGAACCACAATACCTGTGTTCAAGTCCCTGTTCTGCCTGTATGATCCTGGGAAAGATGCCTACCCTCCCTGACTCTATCTCCCTGTCTGCAAAATATTGACAACTTGTACTCCTTACCTCACTGTATTGTTGTGAGAAAAATGCTTGGCAAAATGCCTTTTTTTTTTTATCCAGACCTATGATTAAAGTTACTGTAGGGAAACCGCCATCAAGTGGTCAACAAGGGCTTTGTTGGGAAGTCCCTACTATGTCCCATGCACTGGGGATACAAATACAAAGAATGTCGAGACAATCCTTATTCTCTATAACTTAGAGCCCTGGAGAGTTAACTGCAGATGCTGAGAAGTAATGTGTCTTGCATCAGATCCCAAAGACAGGATGTGTCAAAAGCCAGACACGCACCTTGGCTTTCCTGACTCCGTGGCTAGCTCTCCATCCAGCAATCTCTCTTGTAAATAATAAAGTGACAGGGCTTCATTTTTTATCCGGCACCCAGCACAGTACCTGACGTGAGGTGCTTAATAAATGCCTGCTGCTTGATTGGTAAGTGGCACTAATGCTAATAATCACAAGGCTAGAGAAAAGTGTTGAAGTCGTCTTATTACTTCCTGTTCTCTCCACTGAGCCATCCCTATAAAATGATGACACGCTTTTCTCTCTAGGCAGATGACCTTCACCCTGCCTCCCAACAGCAAAGCTAGGCTTAATTATCCAGGTTCGGGTTTAAGGAAATATATCCTGATCTCCCCTGCACACACACACCCCAATCCCATCAGACCTTACGTTTTCTATAAACTTTCACGTCTTCACTTTGCTCAGGTATGTGTAATCAAATGATGTTTTTTTAAGGGAGGCTGTCTGTCCCATGGTTTCTCTCACCTGTAAATGGAGGAATTAATGGAACTTTATAGTTCATTTGTTTATTTCTAAATGGGGAACCACTGAACTTGGTCACAAAGGCCTTGGTGAGGTGAAAAGCAACAAAGTGATACTGCTTAGGACAAACTGGATAAAAGGGGGAAGGCGGACAGGCGGAGGAGGCATGCCTTAGGTGGAGAGGCAAGCTGCTCTGCTCCAAAGCTATGCACTGGGCACCGCTCAGCCCCTGTGGGGGGAAGGCTGGAGGCCACACAGTGAGAAAACCAGACTGTTTAGATCACAGGACGGAGACAGGCTAATGACTCCCACACTCCTCACCACCAGCCCGCCCCTGTTTCAGGGGCAGGTCTCCACTTGAATTGCTACAGTAGTTTCTGCCAATCCCCGGAGCAACAGACTTCTGGCCTACACCTGAAAGGTGTAGGTGCCTGCCCCAAAGTCCAACCCACGGCTTCTTCCTCCACAGCACAATGCAGGTGCTTATCCATGGACTTAGTGTTACTTATGAAAGGGCACCTGTGCCTGTCCCAGTTTGAGGACTAGGAAAATTAAGAGACCAATCAAGATTTCACTGTAGGGTTACAATAGGTAACCAGTGATACTGCTGTCAGAAAGGGGGAATCCAGTAATGGGACCTAATTTTGTCATGGAAATCTATTGATTTTGTGGTTAACAAAAGTAGGGGGGACAAAAAGGTTTATATTCTTTGACTCAGAAATCCTACTGCTAAGCACATACTCTAAGGAGGTTAGATACACAAAGAAAGGTCCTATCTTCACCAAAAGATTCACAGCAGCATTTTTTTATGGTATCAAAGGACCAGAAGCAAAGTAAGCTGCCTATGAACTGTAGAAAAGCCAAACAAACTGTGCTCTCTGAATGTTAATGGAATATTATTATGCTGGCTATAAGAATGGATGAGAGGATGACAGAGAAGAATGAAAAGATTTACATGCACTGATACAGAGTGATGTCAGCAGAGCCGAGAAGAAAACATGCACAATGAAGACAACAATGTAAACGGGGGGAGTAAAAACCCACCAAAAAAAAAAATCAAAAGGGAAAGTTCAAAATTGGAACAAGCATGGCTCAAAAGATATAAGACACCCTGAGTCCAGACGAGTAAGGGCCACAATTACACTGCACATATTTTCAGACTTTAAAATGTATTTATCATTTTTGCTCATTTTTTCTTTAGTTTTCTTTTTCTTTTCTTTTTTGCCTAAAAAAATGCCATGTTACATGAAATGGTGCTCTGGGAGCAGGAAGGGATGGGGATGAGGGTGGTGGTGGAGATTATGGTGATATTTAAAAAAGACTTCAATAAACTTATTAAAAAGACTTATTTTTTAATGGGAAGACATATGAACTGATACAGATTGAAATAAGCAAAAACAGAAAAATGACAACACAAAACATAAATGAAACATAACCAAAAACCCCCTTTAAACTCTATGTAATTGTAATAGCCAAGTCACAGTGAAGAGTTGAAGGAATAAACCTACCTCTTCTCATCTTTACAGAGGGGACTATTAGGTACAGAATGTCATATATACTCTTAGAGTTGCTTACATACTGGTTAGTTTAACTAAACTTTTTTCCTCATTCTTTTCTCATCTTTTTTACAAGGGTAGGGGAAGGATTTGGAAATGATGGTATAAAAATGCATAAGTAGAAATGAGATCTGACAAACAAAACAAAAGTATATGTGTGTATATGGGGCGGAGGGGGAAGGTGTGCTTTTGGAGAGTTTTCCTCTGAGGCCTCAGATTTTTAGCTATGACAAGAACTCCACTATAACCAGCAGCCAAAACTGTGCAATGTCCGAGATATGAAGCCCATTGAAACTTATTCTTTCCATTGCCCCAGTGGTTTGTAATTAATAGTGGCTTTAGTTCTGCTGAATCTGGAAATTTCCAGTCGGTGATACCTTTGTTTGTACAAGAATAGCACCTGCCAGACATACTTCTCACTGAGCCTGCTCAAAGGTTGTCGACTGATTTTCAAATTCAGCTTAATTCCCGGAGACTTTTATATCCAAACTAGCAAGATATACACACACAGACACGCAGACACATATAGATATGTATATATAGGCATATTATATATATGTAGTTATTCCCCTCTTCTTTATATTCTTGCCCACTTTTACCCCTACATGTTTTCATTTTATTGAGAGAGATATATAGCTAGATATGGATACCTCAGTCCATCTCAGGGGGCCAATGTTAGAGAAATCTAGAAAGATAAAGAACAGGTGCTCAACTAAAGTGGTCAACCCCAGAGTAAATGAAATAAATACACTGGGTGTTAAACCCAAAACAGCTGACACCTGTGTCATACTCTAAAAGGCAAAGACATAGGCTCTGAACTGCCTGGAAGAAATTATCCTAAAGAGCCTTTCTGAGCAAATGCCTTAGGGAATTACTGAGCACCAAGAACCAAGTATTCTCTGTTGTTCTCAGAATAGCACAGTTTTGCATGATTTCTTTATATTCTTCATATATAATAATTTTCAATATTCCACTATATTAATCACAGAATCACCACTAGTCACTATCATTCTCTAACCAGTTGGACGTTTAGCTCATTTTCAGTTTTTTAAACTATCAATTTCATTACAGATATTTTTGCATACACACACACACACACACACACACACACACACACACACACACACACACACAGTAACCTTAAAGTAGAATTCCAGTAAGGGGATTATTGGTGTCATGTCTCAAAAGCCATAAAGGTTGGGTTATAGTCAATTCTAAAACTCTTGTTAAACTGCTAAATCACTCCTTAAAAACATTATTCTAATTTGTACTGCCATCAGCAATGAATAAATCTACCTGTTTTGCTCTATTTAAAATGAGCTCTCAATTTCCTTTATTTTTGCCAATTTAATGGGTACCTCAAAAATCTTTCTAATTTGCATTTGTTAGTGAAGTTGAACATTATTTCATGATTATTTACAATCTGTATTTATTCTTTTGTAAATTGTCTATTCAAATCCCTTGACCATTAGAGACTAGATATTACCATTTTGAATTTGAATCAGCTCCTTGCAAATTCTATATATAAGATTTTTTGACTGATAAATTTATCATGAAGGTTTTCCCTCTAATCAGATTTCTTTTTACCAGGATTCTATTGTTTTTTGTTCTAGAGAATCTTTTTTTTTTGCCAAAATTCATCTACTTTGTCTCTTAAATTTCTTTTATTTGATAAATAAGAATAAGTTTTCCTCTTCACATGTGATAAATATATTACTCCTTTTTTCTTCTAACATTGTAATGATTTTTTTCTCTTTATGTTTAACAAGATGATCCATTGGGAGATTTTTCTGAGATATATGAGGTGTGAATTTAATCTCAACTTATACTTGGCCATATTTCAATCCATTTCTTCTACCAACATTCATTAAATAATAGTTCTTTTTCTAGGTTTTGGAATTATTAGTAGGTTTTGAGACACAAATCTTTTGTATGGACCTGGTTCTATTTGGGTGATCTCTATTTTCCCATATTGATCTATCAGAAAAGGGTTTTTGGCCAAAATCAGATAGTTTTGATAACTACTATTTTGTAGAACGTTTTCAAGTCTGGCAAAGCTTTTTTTTTCCCCCCAAAGTACTTTTTTTATATTCTTGCCCACTTTCCCCTCACATAAATAGTTTCATTTTATATGGTTATGTAATAATCCTTTTGTGGGGGGCAGGATGTCCTAGATATATAATTTTACAAGGAAACTCCTTTTAAAGAAGATAAGCAACTGTTCTATAACTTATTTGTACAGAACTGCTTTTGGTCCTTAGAGGTTAACTGATTGGCCACAATCACAGTCAGAAGCAGAACTTTAACTTCAAGAAATACCCTCTATCTACTTACTTCTACTGCTACTACTACTTATCTTTCATAACAATTATTACTACATTACATTAAATCTTAATTTGGTTAGTTTTAATATCATTTGTTTTGTCTCTCTGCAAGGACTGTCACTCTATTGTTCAGTTTTTCTTTTTTGTCATGACAACTTTGTAACTTTCTTAATACAATGCCTGTATTTCCTAGTAAATTAGTACATAAATATTTACTATTTGATTGTTACAATAAGTATTTGCAAAAATAAACTCATCCTACATACTGACAAGTATAGAATGAGGATGATTTTGGTGACTTTTTTTTTTTTTTGCTTTTTGGAGAGGGGAAGGTAGGGCAATTGGGGTTAAGTGACTTGCCCAAGGTCACACGGCTGGTTTTATATTAAGTGTCTGAGTCCACATTTGAATTCAGATCCTTCCAACTCCGGGGGAGGTGCTCTTTCTCTGTACCACCTAGCCGCCCCAATTTTGGTGACTTTTAGCTTAAATATGATACCTTGTTAAATTTATTTGTCTAATTGTTTTGAGTATCCTGGAGTTCCTAGATACATGATATATAAGCAATGGTTATATCTTATATAATTATTTGGAAACTGAATTGAATTAACCTATTATCAAAGTTTATCCCTTTGATGTTCTAATATCAAATATGTGGTAGAAGTAGACACTTCTACTTAGTACATATTTTTAGTGGGAGGGCTTCCAATATTTCTCCATTATATATTCAGGCATTTTTTTAATTGAGCTTGATTTTTTGGAAACAGTACCCTAGACATTCCTGAGTTGTAGACTACAACCTTTCCTGAAAGTCTTTGTTCACAAGAAAAAATGTTTTGTTAACCCTCCAGGGTGTGAGAAGCTATATCTTTCTAGGTTTCCTTGGCCTTTTTTTCTTGAGAAACTTTAATGAGTTAGGAGTTTTGTTCTTACCAAGACAAGCTGTATAAGTCAATAATGTCAGCTCTTTATGTCAAGCAAACGCTTTCTGTAATGTTAAGAAAAAAATCCTCTACTGCTATTTTTAATGTTTTTTTTTAATCATGAATGGTACTATAATTTACTCATCACCTTTACTGTATATGTTTAAATCATCATATAATTTTAATATTTTTCTCACTGCTATTTTATATTGCTTTTCAAATATTAAAGCCTTGTATTAATGTAACTTGGTCGTGAATAATTTTTAAATTCATCATATATTCTATTTGTTAACATTTTATTAAATATTTTGCACCTATCAGATATAAGATCTATCTATAACTTTCCTTTTTGGTGCTGTCTTGACCAAATTTGAAAGCTTAAATAATATATTTGGTTAGGATATGCTACTTATTATGCTACTTATAGGCTACAAATATATATATATATATATATATATGCTACTTATATGCTACAAATTTTTCTAAATTTGTAAAGAGGCTATGTAATATAGTGATCTTGAAACGTTTTAAAATTCTACTATGAAGCTAAAGGTAACAGGTTCCTTTAATTTTTTACATCTTATCTAATTTTTTTCCCCTAAAACTAGCCTATTTTAAATTAATTATCTCCTGTATCAGTTTGGGTGTTTTATATTTTTGTGAGGATACATCCATTATCTTTAAGTTCTTTGATTTATCAGAACTCAGTTATCATCAATATCCTATTTAATTTTCTTAATTCCTTTCATATATATAGTTAGCTCTTCAGTATCTTGCTTATTTATTTGTTCTTTTTTGTTTGTTCAAGTTTGGCAATGGCTTATTTTTCCAAAAACCCAGTTCTCATTTTATCACTAGGACTTTTTTTCTCACTTTCCGTTATTACTTTCTTTTTTTAATCTTATTATATTTTCTCCGTTCCTTTGTTTCATTATTTTGCTAATTCTCCAATGTCTTTAGACGAAGACCTAATTAGTTTAGTTTCTCTTTTGCCAAGGTGCAGAAAAATGAACTAGATGACTAAGTTAACAATAGTAATTCTTTAAAAATGTAGAGAACCTTACGGCTATTTCTTGAAAGTCCCCTTCCAATATATCCTATGTGAGCAGTACGCAGGGATACAGTGGCTATGTAATTGTACAAATTGTACAATTGTACTCTATTGCTATTTTTAATGGGTTTTTTAAATCAGGAATGGTACTATATTTTACTCATCACCTTTACTGTTTAGGTTTAAATCATCATATAATTTTAATATTTTTCTCACTGGTATGCTATTTTATATTGCTTTTCAAATATTAAGCCTTGTATAAATGTAACTTGGTCATGAATAATTTTTAAATTCATCATATGTTCTATTTGTTAACATTTTAAAAAATATTTTGCTTGCCTACCATGGAGGCAAGCAGTCTAAATAAACTTACCACAACAATATTACCCACCTAAACCACAATCTTCACTTATGTGAACTACATTTAAAAGGGAAACTAGAGTCCTGATTTTAAATCATGTCTGCTGTGTCCATAAACTACTGAAATGTCCTAGAAATTCCAACTATTTTGGTAAATAATAATCAAATGAATACATTTATTAAGCATTACCATAAAAATATGCCTAATCACAAGATTAAGAAATTCCAGATTACAGGATCTTATATTTTGAATAGAAGGGATACCATAGGTCAACCAGTCCGACCTCTTACATTATTTTACAAAAGGAAGCTAAAGCCCAGCAAGGTAAAGGGACTGGTCCAAGATGACACAGATAGAAGTGTTCAGATTGAAAGCCTGGTTCATTAACTCCATTAAGAGTCATTAGCCAAATAAGCATAAAAATTACTCATGAAAACATGCATATATTAGTCAATAGTGTATGTCCTTCTGTGTTCCTTCCCTCTCTTTCTTCTCATCCACTTCCGAAATGCAGAGAGAGAGAGAGAGAGAGAGAGAGAGAGAGTGTGTGTGTGTGTGTGTGTGTGTGTGTGTACTGTTTGCTGCACAGCTGTGAAGACAATTGTCATGAAGGTTTGTTTTTCAGCTGTAAAGCTTGCAAAGAGCAAGCTGGATGCCCTAAAATAAAAGCCCATGCAAATGGGGCAATGAAGCAAAGATAATTGACCCTGAGTCTCAATTTTTGATTAGGAAAATATGATCAATGTAACTAAAGGGCATTAAGGAGGAGAGTAGAAAAAACAACAACTAGATTTATATCTAACAATAGTAATATCATTTCCCCCTGTATATGAAATGGCTTAAAGCTAAGGCAACCATATGTGATGGGAAATCCAGGCCAGTACTTTTTCCTTTTTTTAAGTGCTCTTAATAAGGCTTTGTAAAAAGAATATCCTTTTATCAGACCATGTGTCCCTATTTTTGGCTGAGAAATATGGTCACTGTAATTAAAGTTGAGGTTTGCTTAGTTGCAGGGGAATGAACTAAATGACCTCTGGAGTCTCCTTTCAGCTCTAATTTTCCCTGACTAGGGTTTTCACTCATTGATTGATGGGTTAGTTTCTTTCTTCCTTTCCCACAACTACTTCTGCTGTCCATTTTATTTTGGGGGGTTTTTAAGCCACATGAATCTTTACAACTTTTGCCAACTTTCAACAAACTTCAGATCCAGAAACTACAAGGTTATTATAAGAACAGTAGTCCTAAAATGCCAGTGTGAAAATTAAGGAACTATTAATGAAGAATTTTCTATTTCTAGTTCATTGAAATATTAATTATTATAGCTAGGAGACCCTTAATTTTGTCATTTTCTAATATTTCCAAAATATAGTTTTTGCATTTAGTTTTTTGCCTGGTCCCCTACAAAAGAGACAAAAAATAATGGGGGGGGGGGGAGGAATGTTATTTTTATCTTCCCTATATATCCATTCAATTCACATATGGAGAAACATATGCTTGCTATGCCCCACACAGAGCAGATCTTTAAAATGAAGAATTTGCAAATACTGGACTTAAGTGTATATTTTTCACTCATTAAGTACTTATTAATGCTCTGTGAGTTCTTCAGATTGAAAGTAAATTTGAGCTTACTATTCAGATTAACTATTTTCTGGTTAAACTCTGAAAAAAAAAAATCACTCATATCACTTCCAGAGTGATCTGAAAGCTACCTAAGTGTTTCAATTTGATCATATGAAGTACTCCTGCACAGCAATAACCTCTTTTAATGACCATCCTCAAATAAGCTGACCTTATTGTGGATTCACAAAAGGTAGCTATGTGAAATGGTAGAAAGTGAATTAATTTCAGAGACAGGACAGCCCTGAGTTCAAATTCTACCCTGAAATGAACTGTGTGACCCTGGACAAGACATTCAATCTAAACTCTCAATACCCCTCACCCAGATAATTCTCTAAAAACTATACATTTCAGAGAAGTTGCTGATAGGCATTGTTAGAGGCAGTTTCCTTAGTGGGAGTTCCCTATTCCCCAAAAAATCACATCTTATTTCAAAAAAGAGGTCAAGACCAAGGCTGAATCTGACAAATTCTATAAAGATGCCAAGTATACATATGATAAGAAAAGGAGGTGGGCCAGACCCACAGCACATGTAAAGAATAACAGGGAAGAGGATGAGTATTACTATGTTGGTCTCCATATTAAAATAGTCACATTAAAAAAACAACAGAAGTTCTCAAGCATGTTGGAGGGATCCTATATAAGTGATTTATAGAAGGACAAAGACAAACATAGGATGAGAAGTTGTAGATGGATAGTTATGATAGACACTAATGGAGGGTATGTTCACTTTTGATCAGAGATCCAAGAAAAGGTCAACCTACATAAACAGCTTAAATGTCCTTTTTTTTCCCCAGTCACAAGAGGTAAGTTTCCCCTAACCAGGCACTCTAAAACAGACAATATTGTAAGCATATGGACAAAGTTCTTCTCAAGACAAACAAAACCACCATCAAATAAACTCCTTAAACTGAATTCTCTCCATAAGGCTAAAACCACCATTTTGGAAATGGAAATTTCAATCAACTTTTTTTGGCATTATGCCACATAACCAGTTTGATTTTCTTTTAGGCTAAAATGTTCACCCTTTTAATATCCAGAAATATGCCTCTGTGCCATTATATACTTTTATCTGGGAATGTCCGGAGGATTCAAGTATAAAAACTCATTCAGAGTTATTCACAGCCAATTCAAATGTCTACACAATTTGAACAAGGACTGCTAGGATAAATACTTATATGATCTTAGGGCTGAAAGACTTTAGAGATTATATGGAACCCTGTCATTTTACAGATGAGCTCTGCAAGGGTCAAGTGACTTGCCTAAGGTCACACAGCTATTTATCATACAAGCAGGGACAAAACACAAACAGTAGCTCTAGCTCAGGCAGCTCTTTCCACTCTGGCTAAAAATTGTCAAATCAACTCTAACTTTAATACACTTGTGCTTATGAGATATTAAGTCTTTGAGAACTCTGATGATTAAAACAAAGAAAAGTAACAAACAAGACCTCATTTGGGCAGGAATTTGTTTATTTTAGTTTGTTCAGATCACAACTAAGGTGATCAAAGTGATTCTCTGGCCTATATACAAAAAAGCCATAAAACATATAAAATCTAAGTCTCTCATAGGGTAGTTTGGCTCTACAAACTCTGCAAATTTCAACTGTTCACTTCCCACCCATCCCCATACCATGAGCTTTTCCAAGGGAAATGAACTTTGATGAAGGTTCATGGAAATGTTTTCAAGGCACAACTCAAAAGTATTTTTTTGCTAGTCTGTTTGGCCAACTTGACAACAGTAAAAGATGCCCTATTGAATCATTCTAAAAACATCTATGTGGTCCTGCAACATTCCACTTGCCAGGGTGAACTTCCCAATGAAGCCCACTGGGAAGGACGTGAAAACAGAGGGAGGGAAGCCAACCAGAATCAGACCAATGACAGTATCAGAACTTGAAGAAAAGATGAAAAAAGATGACTTTATTTGAAAATTAAAAATATAAAACCCCAAACACCCACATCTGTCATTCTATTTTAATATATCCTCCTTGGGACATGTACAACAATGTGCAGCAAAGGAAGGTCCTTTACTATCCTGGAAAAGTTTTTGTAGATAACTAGAGTAGTTTCTCTCATATCTTCTCACTTGTAGATCATACTCTTAAAAGAAGCATTATTTCTGCTAATAAAAGAAGGCAGCTTAGTTTTCCATTGAAGAGCAAACATTAGTTGCATTAGAAATGGTCAATTTAAAAAAAAATCACAACATTCTAGTCCTGATTCAACAACTGAAACTACCCAATTCTGATATGTGTTTTTTCCTCTTTATATATTTTATAAGCCTATGAACCTAAAGCATCTTCTACAACCCACTCAAGAAATTTTACTTTTAATCTGTGGTCTGTCATAGCCAATGTTGTGGTTTGTTCTTTGTTCTTTAAGAGGACCATGACATCAGGAAGGTGATGCTACGACTTGGATGAAGTGGATTAATTGGATTTATGTGAGGGAGGGTTGTGCAAAGTCACCAGCCTCACTCTCTCCTCTGAGGCCATCTCTGTCCAGTGGCAAGATACAGATGAAGATGACTAGAGATGGCCCCAGATGTTGCCATTGCTAATGGGGCTCTAGCAAAGTTCTACATCTTCAACTTTGAGAACTTTGAAAGTATTTATTAAATTTTGGTTTGACAGTATGCTAACAGATTGTTCCCCATGGCATCAATACAACTGCTAAGGGATATACTTGCTAGTATAAGTGGTCATGTTTTTAAAATTTCACCTTACCAGTATCTATGACAATTAACTATTTGAGCAATCCTCCAAAGATGATCTGGAAAAGAGGCTAGTTATCTCCTTCACCTTAAGAACCGCAGGGTTAATTAGTGGGTACCAGGAAGTCACATGCAAAGGAGAGAAAGAAAAGTAGAAGGATGAAGGGGAAGAGAAAAGAAGATGGTAGAGAGTAGCAGAGTACTACTAGCTCCTTCAAATTCTAATCAGTGGTTCCAGTGTCAGAGATCAACTACCATGATCAAAATATATAAATATTTTATTTGTCATATTTTCAAGATCCAAGCCAGAATTTCTAGCCCAGAAGTCTCTTCTAGAATTTTCTCAGGAATGATATTCAGATAGGTATGTGAAATATGGTATTTGGGAGAATCATCAGTTTATTTGCATATGATTTACATATATTTTACACATTCACAGGCTGTGCAACTACCACTAGATAATTTTTTACATTTGAATTTAATCACTATTAGGGGCATGTTTCTGAGAAGAAGCGGTTACGTTGAGTACTCTCCTTTATTTTGTACTATCTACCCATTCCTTTTTATGGCCCAGATCCTTTTAACAGCACTCAAGTCTGAGTATCAGAGAGGAAGGCCATATACAAAGATATGGAAGGGAGAAGAGGAATGATATGGGTCATCAAAAATCTCTTCTGAGCCACTGAAGAGCCCCAGACCACACAGCAAAGAGCGCCCTGACCTCACTGAGTCAGAGGAAATAAACAGCTCCAAAAGTCAGATGCTCATCACATGAGGGGAATGAACTTGTCTGGCTGGTGGGAAAATTATTTTCAAATTTATTAAGCATACTGTGGCTTCTCAGGATATGAAGGATCATGCAGCTCTGATATACCACATGGTTTATTAAAGTGGGTACATATACCAGAGGAGACTGATAACACTGGCACTATAGGCTTACAACTGCCTCTTTATAAATCAGCTGATCCAATTACCTCAGTTTACAGGAGAAGGGACTGAGAACTAGAAAGGGGTAGTGATTGCCCAAATTTATATAACTGAGGGTTCTAAGCAGCAGAGTCTGAATTTGAACCCCACTTCCAACTCTAAATTCAAAGCATTTTCAAGGACCACTTGCTGACTCTGATGATACTGAGAAACCAGGGCAATATAGGATCACATTCTATATAAACTAGGTTCTCCTGCTTTGGACAGAACACAGAACAAGCACACCTGGTAAGAATGCTGTCAGCTGCTCTCAATGATTTCTGAAGCTAAATTCAATTATTTTTACTTTCAAATCTGTTTCCTATATGTTAGGCTTTCCTTCCTTCTCTAAGCAATCAATGTATAAGCACCCAACTGAATCTCTAAAATGATATAGAATCCAAGAGGATTTAATCATCAGATCTATCATTTGGAGGGTAATTCAGCAGGGATAAGGGAACAAGAACTGATACAGCACCTACTATGTACCAGTCATCATGCTAATCATTTTAGAAATCGTATCTTATTTGATCCATACAATAATCCTGCAAGATAGATGCTATTCTCCCCATTTTATAGCTGAGAAAACTGAAGCAAATATAAGTTAAGTGACTTGCCCAGCATCACACAGCTGGTATGTGTTGAGGCCAAATTTGAACTCAGGTCTCTGACTGCAGGCCCAGGCACTACTCTATCAGCCTATGTAAAAAAAAAAAATCATCTGCAAAGGGTTATCCAATAAATTATTTGGTTCATCCTTACTAGTGAAGAGAAGATATCTTTAATTCTCATTTTTATTTATAGTTCAAAGAAATCTGTCTACTTTTGCTGCTTTGTGTTTTTGGTTTTATAAAGTATTTTTACTTGTTAGGAAGGAAAGTCTATCTGCTAAGGCTTCTTGGTATAATGCAACATCTCAAGAGAAGTCTCTATATTAACAATGTCCAGGGGGTAGGGGAAAATCAAATGCATATCTAGAACAAGTGACACTGTGGAAATAATTATTTTGGTACTGTAACTCAGAGATTATTACGAAATAAAATCAAGCATAGAAAATGCACTGTCATAAATTTCCTCTGCAAACAGCTGGTTCCAATCATAAGAGTTGGGTAGAATGAGAAGGAAATCAACCAAGAACTTGACATCTGCTACTCTAAAGTCTCCTCCAGCCCTCATGTCTACAAGTGTCTCTTGGAAGTTCCCTCATCTGTAAAATGGGGGCTTTGGATGCCATGCTCGGAATCGTACGATCACACAGATTCAACAGCAAATACAACTACAGCATGGCAGGAAGATGCTAGTGAAAGAAAGGAATTCGTGACTTGAGATCGAGGGTCCACACGTCCCTAGTTAGATGGCCTTTAGAAGTCTGCTAGATGCTGAGGCCACAGATGCTTCACCCATGTCTTGAAGGAGAGACATGACTTGTCAGGGCCAGATATTCTGGGCATAAACAAGTCTTTCAATTTGCTTCTGCCCACAAAGGAGAAGGAGAGAATGGGTAATATTATTCTGTTTGAGCCAGAGCCTTGTGTCATAAACCCAAGACATGGCTGTGAAAGTTCCTCTTTGATGAGAAATTTCCAGAAGTCCAAGACTTCATTCAATAGGTCAGAAGTGGCGATTTCCACTGCAGTGAACAGTCTTGGTCTCTTGGCCTGCTCCAAAGCTGATGTAAAACATCTCCCTGACACCACAACCTTCCCAAACCTGATTCTTCCTCCAAACTCTTAAGTTATCAAGCTCTGACCTGGAAGCTGGTTGTGGCTTAGATCACCACGAGACACAACTGGACAGTTCTGAGTTACAGTAGGGTGTCAACTGGGTAAGCACAGCTTCAGATGCAGGTGTGCAGAACTGGTTGTCACAAATATTGGGGGAAAATGTTTGGGGGAGGGCTCATGGTAGAACGATGCATTAGGGAAAAGACAGGGATAGACAGAAGATAACAGAGCTCAACCACCAGATAGATAAAGTGTCTAAATGACAAAGGAGCTAGAATCCATCTTCAGCTCTTTGAGAGAAAGAGCATATTAAATTTTAAACAAAGACCACCCCAAGGGAAAACATCCAACCTCCCTCCTCCAACCTGCTCCTTTTATTTCTAGTGCTGTTTGTCAGTTAGGTTCACAAAATGAAACGTTCCTAATCTCAAGGGTTTAAAAAAAACCAACCCACTATCCATATAGCAGCTGGCATACTGAGTCTTCGGAGGGGAGACTGTTCACAAGGAAATGTTCCCCCCAAGAAGAGTCACCTCACCACCTCTAGAGGGGAGGAAAGAAGCACCAAACTCCCCAGCTCCCAGGTATGAGGGACAGAATGAGGAGAAAAACATCCTGAATGGAAATTCAGGTGAGGTGGAAAGACAGACAAACAGAGGGACTCCTGCCTGCTCTTCCCCCTCCACACCACCAAAAGAGAAAGAACTGGTTTATGAAAACAGGTAAATATCCATCGCCTCAATTGGGAGAGTAAACCAAGTCACAGTGGAAAAATAGAAAAGGCTTTTTCAGAACCTTTGCTAACAGCCAAGTAATAAAGGCTACTGTCTTATGAGGGGAGATAAAAAGGAGGAAGGGTGGACGGAAGGGAGGGAGGGAAAGGAAGAGGAAGGAAGAGAGAATGAAGAACAGGAAAGATAAATTTAGAACAAGCAAGTGTTATTCCTTTGGTAATTCTATCACTCCTTCCTCCCCTCCTCTGACTTAGCTTGACTAGAAATACAGGATGCAAGGGGTGTATGGCACAATGACCCATTCTGAGCAAAGGGTCTCCCCCAATACAGGCTGGGGGTGGGGGATGGGGCCACAGCCTAGAAAGCTTTTAAGGTTAGAGGACAGTAGGAATTGTTTAAATCCCTCTCCCCAAGCGAAAAGTAATCCAGGCCACGTCACTGGCCAGCTCCTAATAGGGAAAGGCAAAGCATTTTCTAAAGGTCTCTTAGGAAAGACAAGGGGTTTGATGTTGGCTTTGTAAGTGTTCACGCCAAAGAACATTTGGACCTTCAAGTTTCCTATAATGTTCTGAAATCATTCTCTCCCCTTTGCTGTAGCTGAGGGCCAAATCTGGGTAGTAGCTCTGGGCCTCCACGGGTGAGTGTAGAAAAAAGATGGTACAAGAGTAACGCTGTCCTGAAGTTTGAACAGGTGAGGAAGGAAAAGTATTTTGATTCAACCCCTCTGATCTGAGACATAATCAGAGCAAAGGGAATGAGGGGAAAACTGGCTATTATCCCACATTGCCAACCCACTAAAACAAAACAAAACCAAACCTGGAGGAATTCTTTGTGTACCATCTGGAGATTGTTTTGTAGATAATAAAGTCCTGGGGAGTCGGGCTTGGCCCACAAGCCTGTACTGGGGGTTCTCTGCCCTGCCCCTAGAGAGTTATTCTTAGAGAAGACACAATCAAAAAGATACACCCTAAAAACATCCATGGACATTTTTAAAGACTAGGAGTTACTTTTCAGCCAAAAGGAATCAAAAGACTATGAAAAGGGATTTAAAAAAAAAAAAAAGAGTTCCTAATGCAGCAGCTGGGTATTCAAGGAGGAAGGCTATGGCCAGAGTAAGGAGGTTGAGGGCCAGGGGCCTAAGAGTGGAGGAGGAACAGGCATGGAAGGAGGGAGGCAGCCAAGCAGCCCACCCGCAGAGAGCCAAATCCTCAGGAAATTTCCACTGAAGAAACAACACAAAAAACCCAAGTAACACACATCTTTCCAGTGCATGCTTGTCAGCCAGTGGCTAAAGCAAACTGTCATTTGTGGAGGTGGGGAGCCAAGAGAAGTGTCCGAGTCCTCAGGAACAAAAATGAAACTTTATAGTCATGTTAGAAAGGAACAACAGTGGTGCTTTATAAGAAAAAAAAGAAAGAAAAGAAAAGAAAGAAGTGGATTAAGAAGAGCAGGGGGAAAAAGTTGAGCTCATAGGCTGAGATCTGGTAATCTAAGTGGCTTTCTGGAAAGATTTTTTTTTTTACAACCAAGGTGATAAAGGCTTGAAAATAGGGCTTTTTCTAAGAGAAATGCTGACAAACTCTTAACCAAAGCAAAAGAACTCCACTGTTATTATACAGAAATTTTTCAGGATAATGAGATAGAACACAATAAGATAATGGAGGAGAACACTAGGGAAAGGCATTAAGCGTACTTAAATCATACAATTTTTAAAAAATAAAACTTTGGGTAGAGTGATGTTCTGTAGGCCACTGAAGGAAAAATGTCACAGGACAGAACCTTAATTATTCAAGCCAACAGGAAAAGAGAAGGAAGGAAAGAAGGAGATATAAATTAATCCACTTTTCTTCATAGTCAAAAACAAAGAGTTTTTAAACTGAACACATTTCAAAATTAGTGAATTAATCAATTAATTCAAGAAACATATCCTGAGCATCTCCAATATACTAGGGCAGAAAACTTTATTGTTCTAGTAGGCTTTAAAGAGGTTTTTTTTCAAATCACTTCCATAAATCTACTCCCCCCAAAATGGAAGAGGGTGGAAAGGAAATTTTTTTTTTAACAAAAAGACCAAGCACTCCTGAGTATAGTGTGAACATAATAAACAGTATACCCCAACAGATCTTGAGATTTCCTCACCAGTCAGAACATTCATTTCTAGGTAAGTGGAACCCAGTGCTAAAACACTCCCTCTCTTCTCTTTCACTTAAGAAATGATGACTCCAACTTAAGAAATAAATATGACACTGCATGAGAGCAGGTGGTTCGGGATGATTTTATATCTCTTAAAGACATTAAATTCTTCCCCAGGGAAGAAGCCATAATATTATACCTGGATGTATTTTACAGGATCCAGAGTTTTAGATCCTATAAATTACAGCCAGGTATTGTATATAGCCGGCACCTCCAGGTTCCTCCTCTATAAAGAGTATTTGTCTGTAATACAAAGAGGGGAAATAGATATCATATGCTGAATGCTACCTCTGGGCAGAGGTGATAGACTTAGGGTGCAGAATGATGAACCTTATGTTTTTTGGACATGACCAATGTGGAAATCTGTTTTGCTTGATTCTATTTGTTGCAAGGGTTTTGTTTTTCTTTTTTCCAATGGGGGAGGT
This sequence comes from Gymnobelideus leadbeateri, assembly GCA_011680675.1. Lineage (NCBI taxonomy): Eukaryota > Metazoa > Chordata > Mammalia > Diprotodontia > Petauridae > Gymnobelideus > Gymnobelideus leadbeateri. The sequence goes on from WOXC01005441.1 coordinate 682,142, forward strand.
AGATGAGGGGGAGAGAAATTGTGTTAATTAAAAAATAAAATAAAAAATTAACAAAAATAGAAGAGTACAACTAGTTCTGTCAAGACACTTTTTTTAAAAGGGGAAGAGTTCAAGCGACAAACTTATACACTCTTAATTAAAATGAGATTCCTCCCAGAAGAACCCCAAGCCAAGGATTCATACTGACAGGAGGGGGAGGTAAGTTCTTTCCAGGCTCAGGAGAAAACTATAGATTTCAAAAGTACAAAGAAACTTCAGTCATGAAAACCCCTTCCATAAAAAAGTCAGGCATCAGCCCATGGGCATCCATGAAGCTCTCTCATGGAGCTTGACGGTGGCAGGTATGAAACTGAGACCAGTTCACAGACAATAACATTAGCTCCTTCTAAATAATGTTAAGGTTCTGACATAGACTGATAAAAGCTAAAAACTTCAAAGGTAAGATTAAAATCCCATCCTTAATCCTCCTCATTGTGTCTGAGTATGGCAGGGGTCCGGGATCAGTGCCTGACGTTACCTACCGCATATGTTTTGACACATGAGCACAAGAGAGCATGTAAAAACATGGGGAAACAGCTAGATGATGACGAAATTTTTTTAAACTTTGTGTTTACTGTTTTTGCAGAGTTTAAACTCAGGCAACAATACTATCTGGAATACCAAATGAGGCTGATTTTCTTTTAGGAAGACAGGATACATAGTAAGAGAGAAAGAAACAAACCCAGAGTTTGCAAAAATAACCCATTTGAACAGACGACATCCTCTACCCAGGGTTAAGATGTTTTTGTTTTCTCTATCCCTACTCCCTAATCTCAAATTAATGCACTGTCTACACAACCACAATATTTCATATTCCTATACTACTTCATCAGCCCCCAAGTGATGAAGGAGCACCTTCAATGTAACAAAAATTTATGAAATGATGATTGTACACAAAGAACAATGGTAGGAGACACAAAGTTTGGATGAGACAAGATCCCTGCCCTCGTGCAGCTTATGATCTATTCAGGGGATAAGATATACCATCATTCTTCTCAACTCAGATGGTCATTACAAATAGTTCTATGAAGATACTTAGAGCTTGTGATTATTCTATATACACATGCAAACCTGGTTGCACAGCGCCTCATTTGTCCCCACCACTCCTTTCTACATTCTCCAAAATGTACTGGGCCAACAACATCACCAAGTAGTTGATAAGGAAGAACTATCTGACATTCCACTTCCCTTCTTTACTTTCCATTTATTTTATGTCTATATAGAGTAGCCTCACCCTTTTCTTCTCCCTTATATCAATAAGTTATTTATGACACTTTATAAATAACTTATGGGGCAGCCAGGTGGCACAGTAGATAGAGCATTTGGCTTGGAATCAGGAAGAGTCCTCTTCCTGAGTTCAGATCTGGCCTCAGACACTAGCCGTATGAGCCTGGGCAAGTCACTTAACCCTGTTTGCCTCAGGTCCTCATCTGTAAAAGTGAACTAGAAAAGGAAATGGCAAACTGCTCTACTATCTATCTTTGCCAAGAAAATCCCAAAATGGATTCATAAAGAGTTGGATACAACTGAAATGACTGAACAAAAAAAAAAAAATGACATTCCAGGTAACCTCTTCCTCACGTACATACAAGATCTCTATAATCTTCTTTCCTCCCACCCCTTCCCCACTTTCTTCTAATTCTTGTCCAGTTATGTGAGAGAAAACTCTTTCTCCTTACTCCATTTATGAGACAAAAAAGGACTAAGGAGTGGTTGATGAGTACAGGGTTGGTGATGAGTGCTAGAGATACATCTGTACCAAGGAAAAGGAAGCCATTGATGCTGAAGTGAATTAGGTATAATCTAGAATCAGCACCATTGGCATCTGAAGCCCTGAGCATCTCTGAAAAATCAGTCTCCATCTACTTCCTCCTCTAACTAAAGCTACCTTTCCTTAAGCACTAGCATTCAATATCAAATCCATTTTTAGTGGGGGAGGGACTGGATGTTGGGAGAAAATTGGAACTCAAAATTTAAAAAGATGTTCAAGTAAAAAATAAAATCCTTATTTATGAAATTTAAGGTAATTTTTCTCTTTTGTTAAGTGCTAATAGTTGAACATTATTGTTTTCTATAGTTTTTCTATTTGACTGTCAAAACACAGGTCCAGCCCTAGCACTCACCTGTTCAACAAATCCCAGGGGCTCCCTATTACCTTGGAGCATTAAATATAAAGTCCTATTGGCTTTTAAAACCCTTCATAACTTGGCCCCTTTTGACCTTTCCAGTCTTCTTGCACCAAACCAGTGACACTGACCTCCTGGTAGTTTTTTGAACAGGACACTCCAACTCCTGTGTGTTTTCATTGGTAGTATTTTCATGCCTGGAATGCTTACTCTCCCTCCTCATCTCCATCTCCTAACTTTTCTCAAGTCTCAGCTAAAGATTCACTCTTTACAAATCTTGCCCAGTCCTCTTTAATCTCAGCACCTTCCCTCTAATATTATCTCCATTATATCCTGTATATATTATCTGTATATAAGTGTTTACATGTTGTCTCTCCCATTAGACCAGGAGCTACTTGAAAGCAAGGATTTTTGCCACACTTAGCTCAGTACAGGGCAAATAGTAGGTGCTTAATAAATGAAAGCTGAGTGAGTTGACTGACTTTATTAAGATCCTACTGTAAGTAATGCCTCATAGTGCCACGGAAACAACCTTGGACTTTTAAAGAGAAATACGAATCTCTGGTAGACCCTCCCAAATTAGAGAGACTTTGGTTCAGACTTAATGACAAACTATGAAAAGACTGAAAACAAGCTGAGCTAAGTTTGGAGGGACTCATCTTCAGAAGCTTGGTCACCAGCTTGGTGGCACGGTGGAGAAAGCAACAGGGCTAGATGCAGAAGCTCTGAGCTCAAATCCAGCCTTTCACACAATAGCTCTAGGACCCTAGGCATGTCACTTAACCTCTATCTCAATTTCCTCAAATGCAAAATGATAATCATCATAACACCTTCCTCCTAAGTGTTGTAAAGATCAAATGAGACATTATCTATAGAGCACTTAACAAAGTGCCTGGCATACAGTAGGCACCATATAAATGCTAGCTACCATTATTGCTATTACCAGGCGGTTTCCAGAAGGTAACTTCCTTCTGCCATGAAAACTCCTAACAAGACTGTCTACTAAAGCAATTCATGAAGATTACTAAGTTGAGAAGGATTATGTCGTTCACTCTTTGACTAAATCACGACTCCATAAAGTACTGAAATGGGTTATATAGGTGTGTGTATGTTAGCCAGGAATGTAAACGCATTTTATAACATTATTTTTATGAAAAAACACATTCAAACTTGTAAAAAGCCAATTTACATACTACCTTTTGGATTGTGACTTGTTTGTTAGGTAGAGATAGCCAGCACCATAGGTCAACATACTTAGAGACTTCCCTACTAGACTCGTAAATGCCTATACAAGAACTTGGTTGTGGGTTGTCCTCAGAGCAGCTCTGTGATTTTCTTCCTTTGTGGAAGTAGACTAGTGTAGTGAATAGAGTACTGACCTTGGCACTGAAAAGAGCCGAGTTCAAATCTTGTCTCTGATACTGGCTGTGTGTCACTTAATCTCTATGTGCCTCAAACAATTTCCTAGAGCTTAACTACTAAATCACAAGGGTTGGGAGATGTTGCTAGGCTGGGCAAATGACAAATTATTTCTTTCTCCATTAGTTGTGTATTTTAAGGAGCAAAAAAGTATCACTTTTCCCTAGAGTCAGAAAGACTTTTGGCAGTTTCTTTTGCTCTATGCTAAATCTATCCTTCAACAAGCATTAAGCACTTACTCTATGCTAGGCACTTTGCTAAGCGATATATCTTGGTATATATCTTCTTTGGGCTATATATGTGCTTCTTTGGGCAATGAATTATATACATCCATTTGAATTTTGATTGTTGTTGCCAACTTCTGTAATAATTTAGACTTCCAAGTCACTGGGAACTCAAAATCAAGATGAATAAACCAAAAATATACATTTAGCTCCTAATATTTGCAGGGTACTATTCTTGATGTATGAAGAAGTATACATATATACATATACATATGTACTTTGAAGTTTAACACATAGCCTTTGGCCTCACAATCCAGGTGGGAAGGCAACACATAAAACACAAGAAAATTAAGTCCCAGGACAAATGCTCATCAACCATACAGCCAAAAACCACAAGGGTTGTCAAAAGGGAACACCTGATTAAACTGCCCATTGAGTGGCATATAAAACTATATGACCTCAAAAGACCTGAAGGATGATGGACAGTGTTTAGATAATGAACATCCTATAAAGATTCTTTTTTGGAGGGTGGAAGGGTAGCAACAGTAATATCTGCAACTTTTGTTTCCTACAATGATACTTTAAAATTCCCACCAATTCTGAATATATTTCAATAAGTTGTCCCCCATTTTAAAAAATTGATCAATGGAACCCTTTGTATTTTATTAATAAGAAACTAAGCTGATTTGAGAGGAGGCTTCCATTTCATGCCCCCCTATCTTTCAATAAAATAGAAGTGACTTAGACAAAGTGTCCTATCATTCTTCACATCCTTTATTCGTTCAATAGATATTTACAGGCATCTATTCCATGAAAGGCACCATAGGGGAAGCAAAGATGATAAGGGTAAAGCTCTTTCCTTCACAGTACTTACAATCTAACAAAAGAGGTAACTTCAAGTTTTCATAGGTATATATCTATCCTACATTACCATGAGAGCCTTTGCAGAAGAAGCAGTGACACTCTCCACAATACATTATCATTTTCCACTCTATGTCCACACTTTCTACGGTTAGGATCTTCGTGACAGAGAGAGGCGGTGGATTTGTGACTTTATTGTTACAAGGAACTCCTAGGTGAAAGAACTCCCTTTACTAATAGTGCACATGGGCATCTTCCCTGGAACTTCTCACCTTCATAAATTCCCAAATTCCAAGTTCCAAATAACTTTCAAGATGAAGAGATAATTGCTCCCATATTCACTAACTTTCTAGTCAGTTCTGAATCTAATTCAAACTCACACTACCGTCTTACAGAAGCATCCACTGGGTTTTTCTGCCCTGGTGGACTCTACCTCAAGGTAAAGATAAGGTAAGCAGCACTCCTATACAGAACTAGAACTTAAGTGTGTAGAACTAGTGATTAGTACCTCTTTGAATCTTAGTGTAAACTTTTCCTCCTGGCTCCTATTAGTTGCCTTCTGTCATCCAGGGGCTTCTTCTGGGAGAAGGCCCAAGAACCCTTCTATAATTGGAAGATTCTACAAGCAAAGTTCAACATCCTGAGAAGGGGAGTTAGGGGAAAGCTCTCTGGCCTTATCATTCCTAACACTCTTTTTCTCCCTGAGTCCACTGCAGAATTTATCAGTGACACAGGCCATAGATAAAATAGGGGTCACAAAAGCACCGTGTCACAGGATCAAGAGAGATGATGTTTATAAAATGTTTGTAAACCTTATAGTACTATATAGATGTTAGTTATCATTATGAATTACTTGATGAACAACATCCAATTTTAAAATGGTCCATCTGGCATTTTGGGACATCTTGATAACAGCACTGCAGCCAATGAGTAGCTGATTAGGCTGACTACACAGGATATTGGTTGATAAGATGCCCTAAAAAGCTGATTTCCATTGGTTGTCACTGACCATATGTGGGAATGAACACAGTGGTGCCAGACTTACCATGGGGATAAATGTGCAAGTTGCATAAGGTCTGGGACTCCAGGTATGATAGGCCAATGTGCATCACTTCACTTAGCAGGCCACTGGTTCTTCATCACCACTTTCCTTTTATACACACTAAAATGGAGCCACTTAAATATCCTGTATGATTTTAAACTTAAGCTTCCCAGGCAAAAGAGTACTAGAAATATCTCTGAGCCCCAAAGCAAACCCAAAATAGAAGTTCTACAAAATCTCTGGTGGTCCTATTACCCTCTCTCCCTTCCTCCACATTGTAAAACCATTTCAGATTTGGTTACCTCAATGTCTCTAGACAATATGCTTAAAATAAGTCTCCCCAGTAGAAAATGCATCCAGAATGGAAATAACACAAGCATGCAATGATCATGTAATGCCAGGACGATAATAAGCATGTAACACCGAAATGAAAGTAGACACCCAAAGAATCTACACAGGAGAAGGAAGGAAGTAAAATATTTCAGAGACTCTAGGCTCCTAGCCCTGTATCTTAAATTTTAAATTGAGCTCCCAAGCAACAGAACCATTGGCTTAGAATATAGGTCAAAAAATAACCAACCCCAAAATGTCCACTTGGCCCTTCTTTCCCTTAAAGTTAACCACTGTCATGGCTCCCACTGCTGACTCCCATTTCTCTAACTTACCTTAGAATTTCATATTGTACTGTTTACTTTAGGTTGAAAAGGTTTTTAATCACTGGTTACTAATTGGTTGTTCTGATCAAAAATTACAGGTAACTAGAGTAGGGCACTTAGTCAAAGGGCCAGGTCATAAGCTAGGAGGAGAATCCTTCAAAGTAATGACATTTATTTTCAGTGAGAAAGAAATGCAGAGGCCAGATGGGAACTGAAACAATTCAACTGCTTTGATCATTAGAATTAGCTGTATAAATTATTCCTGTTCATTCTTAAGAATACTTTTTTCTTTCACCTGACCCTAAAGTCCTGAGCTTCAGAAAATATGGCAGAGTCACTGTGGAGATGAGTCCAACAGTCTTTCTCTTTTGAAGAAATGACCTTTGACTTTTTTAAAACTACACCTGTACAAAACCAGCACAAGAAAGAGTGAGCAACTTCAAGGCCAGATGTCTGACTCCCAAGGGCACAAAGTCCTTCTGCACTGTACCTGTGTGAGAATTCTAGGACTTCACTAAGTTGGACAGTCCAGGCTCCCCAGGGGCTGGCCAGGGACTGTTTATGTTGTTTCCCTAAACTGGAGCCATCCAGCCCACACAGCAGTGCCAGTTCCCACAGTCCCAAAGATAAGATCTGAGCCGCCTCTTCAGTCCTATCTCAGTGATATGTTTTCATTAATTTTCTCATTATTCAAAAGGCTATTCCTTTTTGACCAGGAACCATTCAGGCAGCATTTTAAATGACCCCCCAACTTCACATGGCCCCCCATCTCTTTAAAACTGCCCCACTGAGCAATTTCAATACTTAACAGATGTATTTGAATTAATTACTTTTCTGGGTTAGCTTCAATCGGCAGAAGCCTCTCCTCTGCCTCTTAAATCTTTCCAAACTACTCTCTGACTACAGGGATGCAGTTGCAACAACCATAAAAGTCATCTTAAAAGGCATATTGGAAAAAAAAAAGCCCACACAAACTTGTTAACAAGTCAGGAGTTTAAAGGACCTGCCACTTTCTCCACCCATCCTACAGACACCCAGACTTGCTTCTGCAACCCCTTTTTACACATACCCCAACTGTTTCAAAGAAAAAAAAAGAGAAATGGGGGGGAATGGGAGGCAGAGAAAAATATGGGGGAGGTGTAGGGTGGAAGAAAGGAGAGCTGAAGGAAAAGGAGAGGGAAGGGAGGGGAGAACGGGCACTGGGGAGAAAGAGGAGAGGAGGTACAAGAGGAGGAATGAGATGCCAGCAGGAGGGAGAATAAGGAGGGGGAGAAAGAGAGAGAAGGAGAAGAGAAAGGGGAGGGAGGAGGGTGACAAAGGAAGAAGGAGGGATTGGAGGAGGAAGCGTGAAAGAGAGAAGAGGAGTGAAAAGGAGGAGAGGGAGAAGGCAAGAAGGTGGGGAGAAAAAGGAAGAAGAGGGGAGAATGAGGATGGAGAAGTTAAAGAGGATGGGAGAGGAGGAAGGAGAAGGAAGTGGGGGAAGGGAAGAAGGAAGATGAGAAAGGGAAGAAAGAGGGGGAGGGGAAGAAAGAGGAGGCAGGGGAGGGGAAGACAAGAGGGGGAGAGAAAAGAGGGCAGAGAATGGACAGAAGGAAGTGGGGAAAGAAAGAGGACCGAGAAAGGGAAGGGGGAAAAAAGGGGGGAGAGAGGGGACCAGGGGGAAGGGGGCCGGGGGCCCGGCTAGCCCGAGGACGGCAGCCGGACTCTGGCCCCCGCGGCTGCAGCCGGGCGAGTCCTTTCAACAGGTAACTGACCCTGTGCATCTCGGCAGCGGCCAAGCCCGCAAACGCGCGGCAGGGCGGGCTCCCCCAGCCCGTGCCAGGGGCCCTCGGGGCGGGCACGCTGGGGCGCCCCTCCCCGCTGCCCCCTCGCCCTGGCTCCAGCCAGCCCTGGCGGAGGTCCAGCTGCCGGGGCTGCCGGCGGCGAGGACACACAGACACAGACACACACACGCGCGCGCACACACACATACACACACATACACACACACACACGCAGAAAGTTTGTGACCAACCATCAGTGCTGGGGGGAGAAACTTCCAGTCCCAGCCTGATGATCGGAGGGGAGCGTGCGGGGCTGCCGGGGACACCCACGTGTGGGGGAAGCCGACAGCTGCCGCAGCCTCCCGGCCTCGGCTCCTCGCCTCCCCCTCCTCCTCCTCTCCTCTTTCTTCTTCTCTCTCTCCTCCCTCCCTCTCTCCTCTTTCTTCTCCCCCTCCTTCCTTCCCTTCCCCCTCTCCTTTCCTCCCCCCAGACGCCATCTCTCTCCTCTCTCCTCTCTCTCTCTCTCTCTCTCTCTCTCTCTCTCTCTCTCTCTCTCGCTCTCTCTCTCTCTCTCTCTCTCTCCCCCCCTTCCCTCCCTCCTTCTTTCCCTCCCTCCCTCTCTCTCCCCGGCATGAGGGAATGTGGAAGTGAAAGGCAAAGACGACATGTTGGCCGCCCCGCAGCCGGGCCTGTGGCGGGGCCGGTCCCCGGGGAGCCCCCGGGGGGGCGGGCCGCACGGACTGGGCTCCGGGCTTCCCCCTCCCCCTCCCTCTCTCCGCCGTCCCCCTCCCCCCTCCTCTCCCCGCCGTCCCCCTCCCCGGGCTCTCGCGGTCTGTCTCCGCTCGGGAGGAGGGAGGCGGGGGGGAGCCACGGGCTCTGGCTGAAGACTCACCCTTGGGCTTCTGGAGCGGCTCCTCCGGGGACCTGGGCGGGGGGTCCCTCCGCCGGACCCGGGGGAGGGGGGGCGGCAGGAAGAGGGCTGGTTTCTGGCTGTCCACCGCCTGATGTGGGTGCTGGTACCGCCGGCTCTCCTCCGAGCACGCCCGCCCCGCTCCCTCCCTCCCTCTCTCTTTCTCTTTCTCTCTCTCCCTCCCTCCCTCTCCCCTTCCCTCCCTCCCTCCCTCTCTCTCTCTCTCACTCCCTCTCCTCCCTCTCTTTCTCTCTCTCTTTCTCTCTCAGGAAGAAGGGAATGAGGCAGGGCTGACGTGAAGGGATGCAAAAGAGCTCCTCCTAACCCAGCTCTGAGAGGAAGAGAGACAGAGAAAAGCAGCTCTTTTATCTCTCTTTTGTTTTCTCACTTCCTTTCCCCCCTCCCTCAATACTCCCCCCTCCCTGGGCAGCCTAAGTTTTCTTTTCTCTTTCCACCACAGAGAGGATTTTTCTTTCTTTTTCTTTCTTTCTTTCTGTTCAACTCTCCTACTCTAATTGAAAGCCTGGAGGGGGGCTCCCCCCTTTTTTTCTTCCCTCTTTTCTTCCTTCTTCCTCCTTTCTCTTTTCTTTAAAAGGGTTTTGTTTGCTGTGGGAGTTTCGTTTGAAAATCAAGTCACGCCTTTTTTTTTTCCTCTTTCTTTTCTTCTTCTTTTTTTAAACATCAGAGCAGAAAAAGGGAACAAAACTTAACTGAAGCTGAGGAGTGTGGGGGAGAGGGAGACCTATTTTTATGTAAGGAGACTTAGGTAGAAATGGGGTGACTTGAGTTTGGGGGATATAGGGGCCTTTTGGCCACTACAAATACAATGGAAGCCGACGGGGGAAAGAAAGCTTGGCCAGCCCTGGGGAGGGAAAAGAATCCTGGGGAGATGTTAAGCTTTGTGCATCCTATAGAAAGAAAAGTTGATGGGGTTTTGTAAATGGGTAGGAGGAGGAAAATAGGGTTGGGCTCCAGAGAGGGGTGGAGATAGATGAGGAAGTCTTAGAAACCTCTCTTCTAAGAGAATAAAGCTGGAGGTTTTGTTTTTGTTTTCTTCAAACAGGGCTTATGCCTATGGGACAAGCATGTAGTTAGAACATTTAACAGTTTAAAAAAATATGCTACCTTTAAGACTATTCAAAGCACTAGCCAGCCACTAATGAGTTAGTACAGGCAAGTGTCTGGTGAAGAGAGTGCTACTATTAACCCTGTTTGTGGGTGAGGTCTCCCAAGACAGGGAAGTGATGATGTGTCTTTCAGGAACAGATAAGTACAGTGAAGGTTAAAACTCCTTGCTGACTCCCAGCAGTTATAAGAGGCATTGCTGCTTCTGATGCTTGAGTTTCTTGGGAGGAGGTAGTAGAATGGACCTGAAAGAACTCTGGCTTCTCACCACTAACCTTCCCAGTCATTTTAAAACAAGGGGGCTAATATTCCTGGAGTTTGCTGTCTGAGACAGCTTTCCGGAAGGTGCCACTGGGTTAATGAGCATTTCACAGCCCTTTCTTCTTATAACTCCACAAGAACAGTTCTAGGACACATACCTCCAATCTCCAGAAAGAATTCAAGACTCAAAAGTTGCTCCTTAAAAATAGATTTCCAGCAGATAATGACAGATTATCCACTGGGCCAAGGCTGGAAGGCAAACTAACTAGTCCTGGAAGGAGAAACCACACTATAGAAGTCTAAGGTAGAAAGGGCTTTCTCAAAGGGTAATCTGCCAATAAGAAAGAAGGATCCACAGAACAGCCCTCTCATTCTCTCTTGAAGAGATGTTGATTTTAAATTATTAATGTTGAAACCTTGCATTAGACCAATACCTTTCAGCCAGACCCTCAGCACTTTTATAGGGATATTAGGAGAAGGGATCTTGGGAGAGTAGATGTTGGAAAATTGTCTAGTGGTGGGCTTACCTCATTATCAATTCAGTTTTTAATTCAACAAGTATTTTTCTTTTTTGAGGACCTAGCATTTTTAGGTACTATGTTTCTATAGAAGGAGAAGACATGGTCCCTTTCTCAATGAACTTAGGTATGAAGTAACAAATAATACAAGAAATTTTAATGACTCACATTTACATGAGACTTTAAGGTTTGTGAAGTATGTTACACATATTCTCAGCAGTTAGTTACTCAGTGGATAGAGCTAGGGATCTAAGAGTTAGGAAGAGCTGGCCTCAAATCCAGCTTACTTAGCAGAGTGTTGCTGGATAACATGCTTAATCGCCATCTGCCTCAGTTTCCTCATCTATAAAATAAGGAAAATAGTGCTTATCTCCCAAGGTTGTGGAATGAAGTAATGTAATGCTTTGCAAACCTTAAAGTTCTATGTAATACTAGCTATTTTTATTACCTCATTCGATTTTCATTTCAGTCCAGTGAAGATTTTTTCAAGTATAAGAATTATCCATGTTCTACGTAGATGAGGCCCCAAAATTAAGTAACTTGCATTTGGTCACAATGATGTTAGTATCTGAAAGCAGATCATTCCTTACCCCAAATCCTGCACTCTAGGAGGCAATGTCGGGTAATGAGCTAGGGGAGTCAGGGACTGGGGCTTGAGTCCCAGCTTTCACTCTTCAGAGACTGGGAGTTAGGAGGCAAGAAGAATAGAACACAGGGAAAATGAAGAGTTAAGTTTTTTTTAAGTTCACAGGTTTTTAGAAGACTTTTGATAGTAAAAAGTTTTGTGTAACTGCAAAAAATTGCTGGGAACTAGGGCTCCTTCATGGATCTGTAGCCACACTATATCTATCACCTCTCAGGTCCCTTCCAGCTCAAATATTCTATGTTTTGATCTATGGTGCAGACAGTAAATATGGAGATCAGCTTGGGAAGACATCACTGTGCACTAGAGTGGTTGGGAAAAATTTATGGGAATTTAATGGAGGTGGAATTTGAGCTGGGTCTGGGAGGATAGATAGGATTCAGAAAGAGGGAGTAGACAGTCGAAGCCTGGGTAATCATAGAATTTCAGGATCTGAAGAAGCCTTAGCATTTACCTAGTCCAAAAAGTCCATGAGCAGGAATCTCTTCTGTAACCTGTAACATTGCTAGCATTTAATTATCCAGGCTACTAAAGACTGTACTACCAGAAGAGGCAGCCTCTCCTGCTTTTGAATAGCTAAATTCTGGGAAGATTTCCCTTATTTCAAGTTGAAACCACAATCCTAAGTATTCAGGTGAGAGAAAGGCACAGAGAGAGAGGAATGACTATGTCCTTGCTATATTAGTTATTCTTTATTTCTTCCCCTGCTTTTATCCCTTCTTTTTTCTTTCCCTTTCTTTTATTCTTCCTAGACTCTTCCCTACTTCTCAAGGAAAGAGAATAAGCATTTGTGTAGTGTCTACTGTATGCCAAGTACTGTTAAGTGATTTTTACATATATCTCATTTGATACATAAAATAACTCTGTGAGGTAGGCGTTATTCTCATCCCTATTTTACGGTTGAGAAGACTAAGGCAAACAGAGGTTAAGTGATTTTTCCAGGGTCACATGGCTAGCAAATGTCTTCTATTGGCTTTGAGTTCAGATCTTCTTGACTCTAGGCCCAGTGCCCTATCCACTCTTCCACTAGCTGCATTCTCAAACCTCAAACTACTGTATTTCCTCACTCTTCTCTGTTCCTCTTGTTTCTTCCTCCTCTGTTTCTTTTCCTTCAGATTTCATGAAAATTATTTCTTTATTAAAGACACCACCCATGAGGACGATGTATCTAGTGTTACTTTTTTCATCAAAATGATTGCTTCCAAAATAACCCTTTCACCTACTGAATCAAATACAAAATCCTCTAGCTGTCAAAGCCCTTCATAACCTGCTTCCCCTTTTCCAGTCTTCTTATACTTCACCTAAAACCAAGTACTTACAAAATGGGTTTTAGTTTCAAGGAGAAACTTGAGGTCATTAGAAAAAACTTAAATTTGTACATATATGCACACACACACAGAGGTACTGGACAAACACTAAAACTAAGGGACAAGCTCTATGGATTGTCTATCTAATTCATATCATAGCTTGGGCAACAGGCATTCTTCATCTGTTAATTATGTCAGTAGTTGGACCAAATGCTTTTGAGTGATTAGAAGTCTCCACAGTTTTCTAGGCCTTGATGCAATCAGCACAATGTCATATGGTAATAAGGGTATCTGGAGGACTTTACCATCTGAGACAGCTAGGTGGCTCAATGGGTAGAGCACTGGACCTAGAGACAGGGAGACTTGAGTTCAAATTCAGCTTCAGACACTTTCTAGCTGTGTGACCATGGGCAAGTCATTTAACTTTTGTCTGCCTCAGTTTCCTCAACTGTAAAATGAATAATAGAAAGTAGCTTCTCCCAGGGATGTTGTAAGAATCAAATGAGATATTTGTAAAGTTCTTAACACAATTCCTGGTACATAGTAAGTGCTTAGTAAATGCTCATTACCTTCTGTTCTCTTTCCCCTCCCCCCATCTATACAGAATCCTGCTTTGACTTGGATTCTGCACTGGATCTCCTCTATGACAGTGGTAAACATACCTTTCATGAGCATACAGCTCCCTGTTTTATGCTTTGTCTAATACTAATAATCAAAGGGTCCAGTCTTTGAACAAGGTTTTCTCTGTTGTTAAATCTTTGAACAAGGTTCTCTCTGTTGTTATATCTTTCAAAAAATCTTATATAAATTTGACTTAGGCATGGGAGAAATCTTGTTGGAGGAGATGCTCCAAGGCAGTGTTTTATTCTACCAAACTGACTATTTTTTATGGTCAACAAACCAGGAGTACAATGGAATCAATTGGGTTTGTGGGGAGGGAATGCTTGCCAGCCAAATGTCTAATGATGTCCAATAAGGATACTGTAACCTCTTAGAAAGGCTATCCTAAAAAAAACAAAAACAAAAAAAAAGAAAAAGAAAAAGGCTATCCTGTGTTAGAGAAAAACTGGCAAGGCCATTGGTCTTTTGGTTCAACTTGAATACCACCTGGGGGACAACTCAGATCTCATTCTCTACTTCTGTATTCTTTACCTCTTTGAGTCAGTTTTATGATACCAAGAATGTGACTTCACAAAGAACCTAAATGTTGTATCTGTAACATTCAGTAAGCCACCTGAGACAGAGGCTGCAGAGAGTATGGGCAAAATTTGTGGCTCCTAAGAGAATAGATTGATCAGAGATAACAATGATAAGTGTAGAAATGGCTAGAAATCCAGTTTTGAGGCTGCCATTAGTATAAGGCCACAGAGAGTGGTATTAGTAGAGATTCAAAGCTCACAGCAGCAAGATGGTGGGGAAAAGGTATATATAAGTAGGATGGCCAGTGGTGGGCTGACCAATAAAATCCCTTATGAATGTGTGTAACATGCATGGCCTGCTGCAGTTCCCCCATAAGGACTTAAGAATACACACAGGTTGGGGCGGCTAGGTGGTGCAGTGAATAGAGCACCGGCCCTGGAGTCAGAAGGACCTGAGTTCGGAGCCGGCCTCCGACACTTAATCCACACAAACAAAAACCTAGCCGTGTAACCTTGGGCAAGTTACTTAACCCCAATTGCCCTAAAGGGGCGGCTAGGTGGCGCAGTGAGTAAGAGTGCCGGCCTCGGAGTTGGGATGACCCGAGATCAGATCCGGCCTCAGAAAATGAGCACCCACGCATAAATAATGACTAGCCGTGTAACCTTGAGCAAGTTACTTAACCCCAATTGCTTTAAAAAAAAATACACACAGGCATCCCTGTCTGCTTGCTGTGCTTCAAAGAGAGCTCTTTTGGTTTGTTTCTGAGCCAGAATTAGGTGTGTATACAAAGGCCTCAATCACTCAACCTCAGTTTCCTTTTCTCCCTTGTTGTATTCATGTAAGGAGGTAAAAACTACTATAAGGTACCAGGGATGAAGAGTGCAAGTAGCTTACTCTCCACACTAGGGTCAGTGCGAAGGCATCACTGCTGTTACTTCTGTCCCATCTATTTTTTTCTGCCTTAAGTGAAGCATTATTGGAGGTGGAGAAGATGAGGCTTTGACCTCCTGCTTCTAAAGATTGGGAGAGTAGCAGGGGCTCAGGGATTGAGGTCTATACCATAGTTTGATGGCAGCCAAGCCTAGATGGTCCTACCCGCTTGACCCAGCATACCAGTGGATCAGGCAGCCAAGAGGAAACAATTTGTACATTGGCTATGTTGTATTCAGATGTGATCTTGGTGAGGCAAATGCTTTGTAGCAACAGCTTGAGTTTGAATTCACTCTTCCTAGGAACTAAGGTGATATAGGGAAGAATATGTCCCTCTGGGGAGGAGAATTATATTTGAACTGTTATGCTATGTCTTTTAAGTGAATATCTCTTAGTAAAAGATAATGAATGTTAATTGATTAAATGATATTGAAGTTCTTAAATCATTGATTCAATCAGTGATAACTGTAACTGAAGATTGGTATTGGGGAAAACACACTGGAATAGGCACTTAAGCCCAAACATTAGAGAAGAATCCCAACCCTTTAGGGGTATCCCTAGAACTTTGAGGGGGAGAGATACCTAGCTATCTGAGGGATGTCAGTAGGAGTTGGTAAGGGCCCTGAGAGTCTATTGTAATGGCAAGCAAAGTAGTACTTTGCTGCTGGTTTCATCTATTCAAGTGTCTTTGAGCCTCTCCTTTGATTGTGTCAAGTCTTTATTGGAAACAATGTAAGTTTTTGTTGCCCTTAATAGGTCTAAGGGAGTTTGGAGACCTTCCCTGTCCTTAATAGGCCTAATGTCATCACATGGAGCTTGAACTTGGACTTCTAGGCTTCCTTAGGGGTAATCAGAGTGCCAGAGCTATGGCTACATTGCTCGCTGCTGCCAGAGACACAAATGGCTGGTGACTGAGACCACCAGAGGATGTACAGAGGCTATCACCACTGCTGCCCTGAAATTGCAGAAATGACTGAAGACCAGTGCTATAGAAGACGACCTAAATCTGGAACTGGAGTCCTACAAGGAAAGAAGATCTTGAGTTCTTGAGACTACTATTATAAATTTGAGATTAAGAGAAAAATTATTTCTCTTCCCTCTCTTCAGCTTTACTTTGAAAACCTGAGAGGAGAAAAATATATTCCCCTTCTTTTATTCTCTTCCCATGAGCTGTGGGTTTATGTGGTTGAGAGTCCCCTTAGTCACATTCAAATATCAGGGAGGACAACTAGGAAATTTAGGAGGTGGCTGGAAGGAGAGCAATTGATTTATTTACTTTCTATTTTAGTCTATGTACAATAAAACATATTTGATAACAATAAAAGTTTCTATATAATCAAATGCTAAATAGTAAAAACTTTCAGTGCCATCAGAACAAGGAGAGTTTGTTAGAGAACAAAATAACCAAGGAAGTCTAAATGAAGGAGGAGAGACTTGAATTGGGCCTAGAAAGATGAAAATGAGTCAAAGAGAGAAGAGGTAGGGTATAAAACATGAGCAAAAGCATGGAGGGGAGAATTAGGAAGGCATATGTAGGGAACATTGAAAGACCAGATTGATCAGAGAAGGGGGTGCCTATTAAGGAACTGTGAGATTTACTAAATAAGTAAATTGGAATCAAATAGTGGAGGATCTTGAAAGTCAGGCTGATCAATTTAGATTTATATTCATATTTATTATATATATATTATGTGTATGTATACATATATACAATATGGATTATATATAAAGAAAATATATAATATGTGAAGAAATTATATATTATGTATCAATTATAGATTTGGAACTGGAAAGACCAAAGATGTTATTTGCCCAACCCTCTCTTTTTGCAGATAAGTTAAGATAAGGTAAGAGAGGATGTGACTTGCCTATGGTCTTATGGGTATGAAGAGGCAGAGCTGGAATTTAATCCCTGGTTCTCTGATTTCAAATTCAGCACTTTCCCCAGGGTAGCATGCTGCAGTTAGCAACAAGTAACTATAGCCATTGTAGGTGCTTGAGCAGAAGAGTAACAGGATGAAAATTGTGATGTAGTATATCAAATGCATTGTATGGAGAGAGACAGACAATAAGGAGACTATCTGTTGCCGTGTATTAGGTGATGAGGGCCTAGACTAAAGAAGGAGAAGTAAGAGGAGTAATGAGAAGACTGTAGAAATGTTTCAAAGGGAGTTATGAAAAGACTTGAAGACAGATTAGATATGAGATGAGAGAGACAAGTGAAGAGAAAAAGACTTCAGTTAAACGTGGTAGGTCTTAATTAATGGGAATGATGTTGACAACCATAAAAGAAAGAGAGAACAGTAGCCAATTTGAGGGAGGAAGAGGATGAATTTGGTGTTGGTCATATTGAATTTGGGGAGATGGTAGGAGATTTAGAGCTTGAAATGCTACTACCTCTTTTTACAAATGAGGCTATTGAGACTTGAAGAAGTAACTTGCCGAAGGGCACATGTAGAGCTGGGATTCAAATCTGGGTCTTCCAACTCCAAATCGAACATACAAATAAACAGTTATCAAAACTGAGGGGATAGTTGAAGCTGTGAAAGTGAATGAACTCTTTGGTTTTTTTCTTTTAAAAGTTTTATTGATGTGTTTTGGTGTTTGTATTACATATATTTTCAGATTGCATCTAAGAATTCTGCAAAACTAACAACATAGTGACATATACTGAAAGTGCATGCAATATTCCACACCTGTAATTCCCCTAAATCTCTATTTTTAAAGTGCTTTTTTTTAAAGGAATAGAAATCCTTTTTTCTCTCCCACTGATTAAAAAAAGAAAAAAAATTCCTTGAACCAAATATACATAATAAAGTAAAACAAATTCCCTCACTGATCACATACAAAAATATGTCTTATTCTGCTGCCTACATCCATCACTTCTGTCAGGAGGTAGAAAGCATGTTTTATCATTGGTTCTCTAGAATCATGGATGGTCTTTACATAGATTATAGTCCCTGTTCCTGACTTCCAGACTTCAAAATTATGCTTCTGCTGCTGTCTGGTCTTGGAACTTCACTCAACAACTCACCTCCCAGCCCAGGAAAATCAAGTTATCCCAATAACCTACTCAACTTAGAATATCCTTCAGTGAGGCCTGACTCCTTCTCCATTTTGTGTATTATCTTCCCCCATTAGAACATAAATGCCTTGAGGACAGGAAATACCTTTTTGCATGTATTTGTATTTCCCAGCACTTAATATGGTGACATATAGAAAGCCTTAATAAATGCTTGTTTTTTCCTCTCTTTCTCTCCTTTCCCTTCCTTTTTTCCCTTCCTCTCTTTTTCTCTTCCTCCTTTTTTACTTCCTTTCTTCCTTCAGTTCTTTTAACTTCCTCCCTTCTTTCCTTCCTTTCTTCTTTCTTTCCTTCCTTCCTTCCTTCCTTCCTATTAAATGAGCTCCTTGAAGGGAGTGACTGTAAAAAGAAAAAAGTTGGGGGCTAGGCAGTAAAGCTTTTAGAGGCACCCATGATTAAGGCTAAGGTGGAAGAAGATAAACCAGCAAAGTAGATGGAAAAGGAATGGAGAAGTATAAAAGGAAAAAAAAACATATTATGGCAACGAGTAGGAAGGGAAGAAATAAGCATTTATTAACTCCCTACCATGTGCTAAGCACTATACAAATATCTCATTTGATCCTCAGAGGTTGTGAGACAGGTACTATTCGTATCTCCATTTTGCTATTGAGAAAACTGAAGCAAATGGAGGTTAAGTGCCTTGCCAATGGTCATACAACTAGTAAATATTTGAGGCTAGATTTAAACTCAGGCCTTCTTGACTCCAGGCTCAGCTCTGTATCTAGTGTACTATCTAGCTGCCTCTATTAGAGAATAGAATTTCGAGAAGATAGTCAAGTGTCAAGGGTTAAAGAGAAAGAGGAATGAAAAAATACTAATGAATTTAGCAAGAAAGGTCAGCCTGGATCCTTTTTTCCAAAAGGAAGCCCAAGACCTATGGACAAAAATAGCCAGTGGCTACGACATCAATTTTATGTATAACCACTTATACACCAAAGAAATTGTACCAAACCAGGTTTGAGTTCTTACATATTTTATTTGTGCTTGGTATATTCAGAGGTGTTTGGGATTTCTTATGCTGGATTGCTACATTCATAGAATGCATCTGAGTGACTTGTTTACTCAAGACTATAAAGAAATATATTCCCATGGGGATAGTAGGTCACTTAGAGTCAGACTGCTGTCATGGTAGGAATGGGTAATACCTAAGGTTAGACATGTGTAGCAAATATATCCCAAGAATAGGGCATTTTTCTGAATTTTTACAAAACTTGAAAAAATGTTATTTCAAACTATATGTCAACACACAGTATTAAACACAGAAAATGAGAAAACATCTACCAAACAGCTGCCAACCAGCTGTTCTTCTAAATAACAGAGCTCCCCCAAGACACAGGATCAATCCAGATCCAAGAATTCTAGACCAGTCTACAGGCAAATGGGTATAACAACACAGACACCATGTGATGTTCAACTCACACGTTTGTAGGACCACTCATCAGTTGGTATCAAAATTCTGTTAGGGTCTCTGCTCATAAAGGTTTTTAGAACTCAAGATACCATGTGTACCGGAACTCATAAGAGTGATATTATTCTCATATTGCTTTCAAAAAATGTTTTAACTAGTTTGTAGTTCTACCAACAAAGAATTAGACTGCTTTCCTGCCTACAGTGCTCCTAACATTGAATTTTATAATTTTTTCTCTCTCTTTTCCATTCTAATGTGTATAAGATGCTGTTCAGATTATATTGAATTGCATTTCTTTGATAATTAAGCAACTGATATCCTCTCAATTAAATTCAAGAACACCCACATGTAGGGGAAGAACTTTCTATTGGACCAAAAACTCTTGGGAAAATTGGAAAGTAGTTTGGTATAAATTAGGCTTTGTCATATCCATATCAAACATCATAATAAGCTCCAAATGGATACATCACCTAAATAGAAAAAGATTATTTCGTTTAAAAAATTAAAGAAGAGGAGGCTATATCTTCCACAACAATAGCTAATGGGATAAAATAAATTTTAAAAAAAGATAAATCAAGGGCGGCTAGGTGGCGCAGTGAATAGAGCGCCAGCCCTGGAGTCAGAAGGACCTGAGTTTGGATTCGGTCTCCGACACTTAACCCACACAAACAAAAACCTAGCAGTGTAACCTTGGGCAAGTTACTTAACCCCAATTGCCCTAAAGGGGCGGCTAGGTGGCGCAGTGAGTAAGAGCGCCAGCCTCAGAGTTGGGATGACCCGAGATCAAATCCGGCCTCAGAAAATGAGCACCCACACATAAATAATGACTAGCCGTGTAACCTTGAGCAAGTTACTTAACCCCAATTGCTTTTAAAAAAATTTTAAAAAAAAGATAAATCAATGATCAAAAGATAAGTCAGTGATCAAAAGATAAAGTGGAT
This sequence comes from Gymnobelideus leadbeateri, assembly GCA_011680675.1. Classification (NCBI taxonomy): domain Eukaryota; kingdom Metazoa; phylum Chordata; class Mammalia; order Diprotodontia; family Petauridae; genus Gymnobelideus; species Gymnobelideus leadbeateri. Next base: position 702,537 of record WOXC01005441.1, read on the forward strand.
AGCTCTTGACTAGGCTTTCAAACTCTCCTTTATGTGTTGTTTTCCTCCATTAGAATGTAAGCTCCTTGAGAGTAGGGACTATCTTGTTTTCTTCCTTTTGTATCCTCAAAGCTTAGCACTGTGCCTAGCACAAGGGTAATAACTGGTATATTTATATACCTTCACAAGCAAACTAAAAAAAAATTCTTCACAGTAAATTTCTCTGATGAAGGTCTAATATCCAAGATAAATAAAGAACTGATGTGAACATAAAAAATAAGAGCCATTTCCCAATTTTAAAAAATGGTCAAAGTACATGAATAGATATTTCTCAAATGAAGAAATGCAAACTATCAACAACTGCATGAGAAACCTTTCAAATCATTAATTACAAGCTGTACCAAAGCTGTCTCCCACATGTAGTACTGGGGTGTCTTTGTGTGGCTGTAAGAGGCAGAATAGATATCACCAGCCTCTTTCCCCCTTATCTATTACCAAAGGAGACTTCATTTCCTGCCAGGAGGGTCAGAAGGAGGTTGGAGCCAGAAGCTTGACCACTTTGCTCTCCGCAGAGAAGGGGGTACTGAAATATATCTATCTACCTACTTAAATATTATTAGTCTAGGGTGTGTAGTTTTCAGATTCAAGCTAAACTTCTGATCACTGTTTCTAATGTGGAAAGAGAGCCCCAAGCTCTATATTCAAGGCTTGACTTCCTTACTACCAAATACCAATTCCACAAGGAACCCACATAGCAGGTAGCAAAGACATCCATTTATCCTAGTCTATAGCAAAACAAAAGCCAAAGAAAGTGTACATAAGTGAATATATGTCAGATAATCCAGAGTGAAGGAGTTCTCCCATTGGGAGAAAGGTAACAACTCAGCTCAACCAAGAGGGAGTTCCAAATCTCACCCAAGGAGAAATTCTTGAAGTCTCTAGTGTAGCAAGCTAGAGATAGGGACATGATGGAGATTACTATTCTTCTCATGTCAGCTTCTTCCCAAGGAATCTTCAGCAACCTGAAGTGGAGGTGACATCTTTCCTTTTTCTCTCTCAAAGTTGGGAAGTCCAAAGTGCCTGAAAAACCTGCAGAACCCAAAAAGGCCCAAGACTTGAGCTCTCCAACTGTCACCAACTCCACCCTATTTCTCACTCTGGTTCAGGGAGCTGACCTCAATTAATAAGGAGGCAGTCCCATACCTATGGGTCTGGGACTTGGGTTGCAAAGGAAAATGCAAAGGAAAATAACTCTGAGGTTCTAACTCCTACCTAACATATTGATAAGAATGAAAAAAGGCAAAAACAGCAGCTACCTGTGGGAAGATGTAATGGAAATGCAGATTTGAAGATCTTCCTGCCCCTAGCCCCTTTGATTAGCTTAAGAGACTTTGATTGACTTAAGTGACTCTGAGAACCTTCCTTGATTTGAAAATATATTCTGCCTCCTAATAGGCTGAATGTGGTCACATGGAGCCTGTGGTAGGAGGCTTGGTTTTCAGGAATGACCACACCTTGATGCTGTGTGATTGGGCAGTGGGTCAAGAGGGTGGTTACATTCTCTGAGCTAGGAGAAGACTATATAATCCCTGATTTGGGGCTTACTTTGAGAAGTGTTGTGTGATTTGACCAGATGAGACTCTGGGAAGCCGTTGTTGAGCGCCCCCTGGCTTTGAAAATCCGGATGTTGGTGCTTCCCTCTTTGATAACTGATTTGGTATTGATAATGGTTGGACAGTTTGGAAGCCTGTCTGTTTGATCTGCCTGTATACTCTGAAGTTTGGGGTGCTGACCTGTTCCCCCTGAATTAAATGATATATGTTTGTTTGATTAAAGTAAGCTTGTTAACCCATTTTGAGTTGCTTTCCTTTACAAAAGCAGATCTAAGAACCTGTGTTGGCAGTCACCCTGGGGATATTGGGGTGCTTGCTGCTACAGAGGACCAGCACACCAATGTGGGGCTGGTAGAGTTATGAATTGGTTCTATCATTCTGGAAACCAATTTGGCCCCATACCCAAAAGTTATTAACCTACATATACCCTTTTATAGAATGATGCAGCCATTAGGCATATACCCTGAAGAGGTCAAGGAGAGAAGAAAGGGGCCCTGTATACAAAAATATTTATAGTAGTACTTTTTGTTGCCCATAGATTAGGGAATGCTAAACAATTCATATTATATAAATACAATGGAATATTATCACACCAGAAAAAATGGCAAATATGACATGGAGAATGACAATGCGACAATAGAGAAACATGGAAATACTTATATGAACCAATGTAGAATGAAATGTTCTCTAGGGGAACAAATTATATGATGACCACAATAATGATATAAAAGAAAACAACTCTGAAAGACCTTAGAACTCTGATCAAAGCAGTTAACAATAATGACATCAAAAGACTTTAGATGAAACATACCTCCTACCTCTTGGCAAAGAAGACTAGAGATGCTGAATGATATAAGCATTCTCAGACATAGCCAAGGTGTTGATTTGTTTTACTGGAGTATGCAAATTTGTTACAAGGGAGGGTTAGGAGTAGGGAATAGTGATAGATTTGCAAAAAGAAAAAAAGTATCAATAAAACCCTTTAAGAATGCAAAGAAGAAAGCAAAAAAGTTGAAAAAAGTACATAAGGGTACTCAAACAAATAGAGAAATTTTGTTAATACTTTATTAAACTTAGTATATATTTCTTAAAGGCAGTATGATGTAAGGGAGAGAAAGTTAGCTTTGGAGCCAGAAAGACCTACATTCAGGTCCCACCTTTAGCATACACTAGTTTTGTGACCCTGAGCAAATCACTTAACCTCTATATGACTCTTTAGCATTAAAAATTTAAGAGAAGGTATCAGTCTGCACTGTTATAAAGGGTTTTTTTTACCTGGGATTCCCTATACCAATGAAATTGTATGACTAGTCCCTTTCCTCTCTATATTTCTTAATTTTTTATGTTTTTCCTAATATATACATAATTCCTAACATGTATTCTACATCTCTCTATGTATATATGTTATATATAAAATATATATCATATACTTATATCCACATACACACACACACACACACACACACACACACACACACACACACACACACATATATATAGTCAGAAAAACTAGTATTCCTGGGTTCAAATCTGGCCTCAAACACTTAATAACCATGTGACCCTGGGTAGGTCATGTGTTTCCTCTCTGTCAAATGAGTTGGAAAAGGAAGTAGCAAAACCCTCCAGAATCTTTGTCAAGGAAACCCCAAATGGGGTCATGAAGAGTCAGATGCAACCAAAAGGACTCAATGACAAAAATATTTGTGTATACATGTGTGTATAAATAGAAGTTCAGTTTCCTATAAAATCCTCCTTCTTTTTCTCTGTATATTGAAATGTTTGCATTTGTTGATGATTGTTGAGTTCACAGTAGAGAGAAAATTTTTTAAAAAGAAATTGGAACATCTTTTCATGCAGTTACTAATGGCTTGTATTTCCATCCTCTGTTCATGTCCTTTGACTATTGTTTCTTTGGGAAACAAGGATTATTATTCTTATTGATATGTCTTATAAATTTCATATACGTTTTGGATGTCAGATCTTTATTTTATTTACTACAAACATATTTTTCTCAAATCTGTTTTTTTCTTAAAGATATTGCTTTCTTGTTGTGCAAAAATTCTTTTATCTTTATATAATTAAATCTATAAGTTTTGTCTCCCATCCTAACTTCTGAAAGTTATAAGCTATGTGAACAACAAACTATAAAGAATAAGTATGACTGAATAGCTTAGTCAATATAAAATAAAACCTAACAAAAAAGTAAATTTAGAATAGTGATATGCATTATCATTATTTTTATTTTTTGGAGGTAATTTGGGGTTAAGTGACTTGCTCAGGGTCACACAGTTGGTAAGTACCTGAGACTGGATTTGAATTTAGGTCCTCCTGATTCAAGGCCTCAAATACCACATAGCTGCTCTATCATTATTTCTTCTTTTTTTCTTTTCTTTTTGGAGGGGGGAAGGTAGGACAAATGGGGTTAAGTGACTTGCCCAAGGTCACATGGCTTATTTTTTTGTGTTGAGTGTCTGAGGTTGGATTTGAACTCAGGTCTTCCTTATTTTAGGGCCAATGCTCTATTCACTTTGCCACCTAGCCACCCCCTATCATTATTTCTTAGAGAATAAAAACAATCAATAATAAAACATAAATTCTAAAGCATTATATATCTTGTATCCATTCTCTCCTCTCCACTCATAATATTACTATGGTAGTAGAGACTTTCATTATTTCTTGCCTAGACTATAGAAGGAGCCTCCTAATAGGTCTCTGCTTCTAATTTCTCTTCTCCAACCCTTTCCCTACTCCCATCCCATCCCCCACCTGCCAAAATAACCTTCCTAATACACAGGGGTAACCATATTACTCCCCTACTCAAAAGCTTTCAGTGGTCAGCTATTATCTACAAGATATAGTTGAAACTCCTTAGCCTGGCATTTAAGACCCTCCACAGTCTGGTTTCCACGCAACTTTCATCTCTTACCATCAAACATTTTGCATAGTCTAGTTCTCCTAGAATATATTCTCTCTTCCTCATTATACATCATTATACACTATACATCAGAATCCTCATTTTTCTCCAAGGTCCCATCCAGGAACCTTACTTGATTCCCCTAGCTGAAAGTATTCTCTTTCTTAGACTTTCCTACAAGCCCTATATAGGATATAGGGCTTTGCCCCAGTATACTTTATTTTGTATTATGCTTATCTGTGTATATGACATGTCCCCCAAGTGATAGTAATAGTGAAATATTTATAAAGGATGTTAAGGTTAATTTTCAAAGCACTTTACATTCACAATCTCCTTTGAACCTCACAATAACCCCAAGATAGGTACCACGCATCTTATTTTCTTCTTCCTGATGAGAAGACTCGTCTCCAATGTGTAGCATGCTTCCTCCTATATCTGACTGTCTTAGTTCATAGACCAACCGAAACTGAATCTTTTTTCTTTTTTTTTTCTATCCCAAGTGCCTTGCACACAGTATATACTTAATAAATGCTTGTTGAATTGAACTGACACAAATGAATGTAATTGTATTATTAATTTTGTATAGTCAGGCCAGTCATTCCTAGGATTAGTTATGTGGGGGCTCTCACCACCTCAAACCTGGATTATTACTGTAGCCTTCTGGTTGGTCTCTTTGCTTCAGCACTTTCCCCACCACTCAATGCATCCCCCATTCAGGTAACCAAAATGATCTTTCTAAATCTTCCTAAAGCACAGAGCTGACCACCTCTCTGTTTCTATCTCTGTTTCTCTCTGTCTCTGTCTCTCTTTCTCCCTCTTCACACACACACACACACACACACACACACACACACACACACACACACACACACACACACACACGCACACACATACACACACACACACAAACTCAATAAATTCCAATGGCTTCTTATTGCTTTTAGAATCAAAAATAAAAATCTCTGACTTTTAAAGCCTTCAAAACCTCCCTCCACCCTTTCTTACCATTCCAGTCTTCTTATACAGGGTGTCCCTAATGTCTGGACAAATAGGAAATCTCATTAACTATGCATATTTTCAAGAAATGAATTAAAATTTCAACATTTTATTTAATTAGCATAAATGAGATTTCATAGGAAGATATAGGAAGACATAGGAGACACATAGGAAATCTCATTAATTAATTAAATTAATCTCATTAATATGGAAAGTAGTCCCCAATAGCTAAGAAAAGCTTTTGTTCCATATGAAATTGTCTTGGCTAAAATTTATGCTAATTAAATAAAATGTTGTTGAAAATTTCATTCATTTCATTTCTTGAAAATATGCATAGTTAATGAGATTTCCTATGTGTCCAGACTTTAGAGACAACCTGTATGTCCTGATGCACATCGGTACATGCATGTTTTGTATGTTGTTTCCCCCGTTAGAATGTGAGCTTGACTCCCCTTCACATATTCTACAATCAAGCAACACTGGCCTTTTGGCTTTTCCTTACATTAGACACTCCATCTCCCAACTCCATGCCTTCTCCCTGGTTAACCCCCATTCCTGAAATTCTCTCCCCTTCTCATCTCTGCCTCCTTACTTCTCTGGCTTCCTTTGAGACTCAGCTCAAATTTGACTTTCTACAATGAGGCCTTTTGGCAAGACACTACCTCTGTCTTGGGTTGAATAGCTCCTGTGTGTTCATAATTGTTTACATGTTGTCTTCTCCATTAAAATGTCAAATCCTTGAGGGCAGGGACTGTGTGTTTTTTCTATCTCCAGTACTTATCATAGTGTCTGACATATAATAAGTGCTTAATAAGATGGTGGTTGACTAATTGGAGGAAAAAGAGAACTAAGAAGAAGAACATTTTAGGTCTAGAATTAGGCATCATTGTAGTTCTAGAACTCAGCTTAGCAGGACCTTAATGGAAAGAGATGGATTTGGAGTCAGGAGACCTGAGTTCTAATTCCAACTCAGTTATTTGTTATTTGTGTGAGTTTGGCTAGATCACTTCACATCTTTGGAATTCAGTTTCCTCAATTATAAGATAAGTGGGTTGGACTATACAGTCCAGATGGAAGAGTTTATGGTTTTATTCTGTTTTGTCCCTGAGGGGAGAACTAAGGCTAATGGGTGTCAGTGGCAAAGAATCAAATTTAAACCTGAGGTAAATAAAAACTTCCTGACAATTGAGTTTTCCCAAAATAGAAAGTGCTGCAATGTGAGTATGGTAGCCAGGGGCTCCTTTAAATATTTACCTCTAGAAATTGCCCCAGGAAAAGGAACCTCAAAGATCAAACAAAACTACATAGCTCAAGAGCCCACACCCATGAATTAACTTTTACTAGGCCAACCAAAAGACATAAATTTAAATCAAAAACACTTTATTACATAGCATAATAAAAATGAGTTATTTTTCCCTCCTCCCCATTTTTGTTCCATCGTGTCTGACTCTTCGTGACCCCATTTGGAGTTTTCTTGGCAAAGACGCTGGAGTGGTTCAATATTTCCCTCTCTGGCTCATTTTACACATAAGGAAACTGAGGCACACAGGGTGAAATGACTTGCCCAAGACCACACAACTAGTAAGTGTCTAAGGTCACATTTGAACATATAGAGAAAACGAGTGAAGCTGTTGCAAACTCACATCTCCAGCACTACAGAACTACAGATGGTCTCTGGCAACCTCATCAAATGAACTACTTTCTTCACTGAGGGGGGGTTCTTGGTGCCCTATTCTCCTTTTGGGGCAAAAATTTAATTCTCTGCTGAGGATCTCTCTTTGGAGCGTCTACTCACGTGCTGATCTTTGACTGCTCTCTGCTGCCATCTGTTGGACTGAAGCTGTTATTTTACTTCTCTGTAAGCCTAGGGAACTATAAGCTCTTTATAAAAGCGTAGTACTGTCTATAGCTCTTGTATGATGTAAACCCCCAGCCAGGCACACCCAGCCTTCTAGTTAGATAAGCCTTTTAAAATCAGTCCTTTTGGACTCCTTTTCTCTGATCAGTGAGGAATAGGCCTCTTTAAGAAGTGAGTCTAGGGGCCATCCTTGACTTTAGAATTATCCCTTTAATTAGACTATCTGGTCACTGGATCCCAATGGCTCTAGAGGAGAAAGGGAGGCTAGTGATCTTGCACAGCCCTCCCTCACCCAAATCCAACATTTTCCTGATGCCATGGCCTCTTCAAAAACTAAGGACAAGGGGGCGGCTAGGTGGCGCAGTGAATAGAGCGCCGGCCCTGGAATCAGAAGGACCTGAGTTTGAGCCGGCCTCCAACACTTAATCCGCACAAACAAAAAAACCTAGCCGTGTAACCTTGGGCAAGTTACTTAACCCCAATTGCCCTAAAGGGGCGGCTAGGTGGCGCAGTGAGTAAGAGCGCCGGCCTCGGAGTTTGGATGACCCGAGATCAGATCCGGCCTCAGAAAATGAGCACCCACGCATAAATCAAATGACTAGCCGTGTAACCTTGAGCAAGTTACTTAACCCCAATTGCTTTAAAAAAAAGGACAAACACATCAATCTCTGCTCAGGGTCCCTAAGCTCTTATCTGAATTGTAATCTAAAATCCCTATCATATCCCTAAATCAAACGCCCAAGTATCTTTCAAATCATCCCTGGGACTCCACTTAGAAAAATTACAATGAAACTAGTTGACAGACATCATGGACATCTGCAAGCAAAGGCTAAATGACCACTTATCAGGAGTGTCATGAATTAGATGACCTGAGGTCACTTTCAACTGAGATTCTGTGATTCTTTGAAGAAATGATCCCTACTCTAAATCTAAATCCTGTGATCCTTCTGAAGATTTTTGTATCTATAAATGTGGGTGATGGAGATGGCCTGGTCTACCTACTTCTCTGTTAAGATGAAGAGGTTACCCATAAAGAGGGTTATGGTTGCTCTGGAGGCCCCAAAATACCAACACACTGGGTCCTGCTGAATGAATTTGACTCTTCTCTCAGTCTTCTCTCAGCCAAAGAAAAGTAAAGTTTATTAAAGCTTGCTTGCATTAGACAGAGAGCAAGTCTGTGCTAGGTCATTCTATGGCACTCTCACAAACATGAAGACAGAATGGGGTCTTATATACAGAAAGTTGTGGGAGGAATCTAGGGGTGGTCTAGGGGAGGAGTTTGGGGAGGGCCTTCAGGAGGAGTTAATGAGGTCAATGAGTGATTAGGGTGGGAAGTCTCTGGAGGCCACCTGGAGACCACAAACAATGGTGGGCTAGGCCAGTTCATGAGTGGATACAGGCTTTGATAGGCTCATGGGTGGGAAATCTAGTAACAGAGGGTGGGAAGTCTAGTAACTGAGGCTTGGGGTCAGCCACAATGAAAGGCTTATTGCATCATGCAAATGCCTCATCAAATGAGACAATTTAATCAGAGTTCAAGAGCCTGTACCTCAAAGACTCAAGAGGGGGCTCCCAGAGTCCATACCTCATCCAGGAGAAATCCAAAATTTAAATTGCCTGAGATTTGGGAGGTACAGATTTACCTTTCTTTTCTCCTTTATGTAAGCTGAATGAGTCTGGCCTGAACTAGGTCCCAGAATGTTTGATATTACTTGTCAGGAGTTGATTACAATGACTTTGTGGCTCATTTAGTTATTGAAATGGGAGAAAGGCTATAAGAAAAAAGAGAGTCTTGGGTAATTAGATGGCCAGTCCTAGATGATTTTAGGCATACATGGAGAGCCTTTTCAATGAGATAAGGAGTGATTCCATTGACTCTGTAAGATTAGCCAACTGGATGGTTTAAAAGACTTGACAGAGAGGGGCGGCTAGGTGGCGCAGTGAGTAGAGCGCCGGCCCTGGAGTCAGAAGGACCTGAGTTCGGATCCGGCCTCAGACACTTAATGCACACAAAACCAAAAATCTAGCCATGTGACCTTGGGCAAGTTACTTAATCCCAATTGCCCTCCAAAAAACAAAAAACAAAACAAAAAAAAAGACTTGACAGGGAAAGTAGAAATTGGTTGGTTGATGTCCTTCATTCTGGAAGAGCAAAATGACATCACTATACTAAAGTCAAGTTTCAGTTCGTCCAACTGTGGCTGATTAGACCAACATGAGCTCCAAATGCTCTACTACAGGTCAGGCACAAATAGTTCATGTGAACATTTGGGGAGGGTTTTCCAAATCTGTGCATCCTGCATTTCCTTTGAGCTGGTTCAATTCTGCACAGCACCTTCTCTGATGTAGGCACACCATGCTGAATGGTTGTGCCAGTGTCTCCCATGTCACACAAAGTTCTTGAGAGAGACCTTGAGAGTGTCCTTGTATCACTTCTTGTGACCACCATGTGAACACTTGCCCTGTCAGTTCTTCATAAAATAGTCTTTTTGGCAAGCATATATTTTGCATTTGAACAATGTGGCCAGCCCATCAGAGTTGCACTCTCAGAAGCAGAGTTTGAATGCTTGGCAGTTTAGTTTGAGTAAGGGCCTCAGTGTCTGGTACCTTATCCTGCTAGGTGATCTTCAGAATCTTCCTAAGACAATTCAAATGGAAATGATTCAGTTTCCTGGCATGATGCTGGTAGACTGTCCAGGTTTCACAGGCATGCAACAATGAGGTCAGCACAATGGCTCTGTAGACCTTAAGTTCAGTAGTCAGTCTGATACCTCTTCTCTCCCATACTTTCCTTACTGAGCCTCCCAAACACTGAGCTAGCTCTGGCAAAGCATTTTCATCAACCTCATTATCAATGTCTATAGCCCTGGAAAGTACCACTACAAAGGTAAGTTAACTTATTCACAGCATTCAAAACTTCTCCATTTGCTGTAAATGATGGTTCCACATATGGATGGTGTGGTGGTGGCTGATGGAACACCTGTGTTTTCTTGGTATTAATTGTTAGTCTAAAATTAGCACAAGCAGCAGAGAAGTGATCCATATTTTTTGTTGCATTTCAGCTTTAGAGGTTGCATTGAGTGCATAATCATCTGCAAACAGAAAATCATATACCAATACTTCTTCCACTTTGGTCTTGACTTGTAGCTTTTTCAAATTGAAGAATTTACCGTCAATGTGATAGCTAACCTTGATGCCATGTTCATTCTCATTGAAAGCATTTGACTATATGGTGGAAACATCAGGAGGTTATCCCCCAGGAGTTCAAGGATGCCTCCATTGTTCATTTCTATAAAGGTAAAGGAAATAGATTGTCCTGTGACAATCACAGGGGTGTCTCTCTCTCTCTTAGTCATTGCTGGCAAGATTCTTGCCAGAGTCCTCTTTAATAGGCTGATCTTTCACCTGGAAGATGGTCATCTACCTGAGAGCAAGTGTGACTTCAGAAAGGGTCAAGGAATAGTTGATTGATCAGATAGGCAATATCACCTTGCCTGGATTCTAGATAATGGACAATGCTCTCGTGCCTTCCCAGTCACCAATGGAGGATAGAAATATAAGATTGAATATCTTATGACTCTTAAGAGTGAAGCTGGATTGCCAGTGTAAGGAAAATGAAAATAAATTATCTTTGAGTATTCAGCATTAGAAACAGATGCAAATATGCTTTTGATTTTTTAAGAATATTTTATCCCCCCCCCCCAACTACATGTAAAAACAATTTTTAACATTTGGGTTTTTTTTTACAAAATTTTGAGTTCTAATTTCTCTTCCTCCCTCCCTCCTCCCCCTCCTCTCTCCCTTATATGGTAAACAATCTGATGTAGATTGTACAATCATAAAAAACATTTCCATATTGTTGTTGTTGTTTGTCCTTGGTCCTTGAAGAGGACCATGACATTAGGAAGCTCATTTGAAAGTGATTTGCATTTAAATGAGGGAGGGTTGTGCAAAGTCACCAGCCTCACTTTCTCCTCCAGAGCCATATGGACCTAGTGGCAAGATATAAATCAGGATAGATGGAGATGGCCCCAGATGCAGTGGGAGACTTTGGCCTTTTTAAGCTAAGGTCTTTCCCAGGTCTCAGATTCACTGAGGCCCATTCAGTGATTAAGGTTAGGTAAGAAATGTGGCAAATGGCCTCTTTTACCTAGTTAAAAAAAATCAGTCTGGGAAGGGAAGACTCTCAGTGTTCTGGGTCAAAACAGAAACAGTTGCTATTTATATTCACTCAGAGCCATTTAGGCCCAAACTATGACCAGGTAGGGCTTGCACTGGGACCTATTGTTGGCCAATCAATGAAAAGCCTGAGTGATTTGGATTTAAGGCTTGGCCCTAAAGAAAGAAATCTAACCCATAGACTCCAAGATACCTTGCAAAAATTTCCAATGATCAAAATATTCATTCCTTTGAACTGGGTAAGAAGATAAGGATATCCTGTAGACAGAGGAAGGAGGAAGGGAGAAGGGAGAAAGAAGGAAGGATGGCACTGCAATGCCCAACTGGAACTGGCCAACTGGGGCCATTCACACTATTCAAAGGTTTGTCTTTCATTCTCAAAGAGGACCATGACACCAGGAAAGTGATGCCGGGAGTTGCAAGTGAGTTGGATTTAAGTGAGGTGGTCTATTCAAGATCACCAGCCTCACTTTCTCCTCCAGAGCCATCTTGGAGAGGCAATGACTTAAGATCAGAATGAAATATACATTTTTAGTTATGTCCAATGCTGGAATTTGTTTTGTTTGATTATGCAAATTTGTTCCAAGGATTTGTTTTATTCTTTTTTTTTTTGATGGTGGAAATGGGAGGGAGAAAAAATAAATGCTCATTAATTGAATAAATGGAAAAGTCACTTTAAAAAAAATTAAAGATGCTTTTCTTTAAGTGCTAGTATTCATGATATAAAGACAAAAAATTAAAAAACCTTTTTTAACCTTATTTTTCAATGTTGTTTATTATTAGTAGTAGTGGTAGTTGTAATAATAGTATCTTTTTTTCCTGCTATATAAATGACAAGTTTTTTGGAGGTCTTATATAATATTATCTCATGTGTTCCATACCAAAGACCACCAGGTACTATAGGGTATCATTATTGATGGGGTTAAGGGTTGAGACCCCAAAATACCAACACGCCAGGTCCTGCCAAATGAATTCGACTCAAGTCTTCCCAGCCAAAGAAAAGTAAAATTTATTAAAAGTTCACTTGTATTAGACACATAGTAAGTCTATGCTAGGTCATTCTATGGCACATATGGAGGGAAGATGAGATCTTGTATACAGAAAGTTGTGGGAGGAATCTAGGGGTGGTCTGGAGGAAGAGTTTGGGGAGGATCTTCAGGAGAAGTCAGATGAGGTCAATGAGTGATTAGGGGTGGGAAGTTGCTGGAGGATACCTGGAGACTACAGACAATGGTGGGCTAGGCCAGTTCAAGGGTGGATTGATATTTTGATAGGCTCAAGGGTGGGAAGTCTAGTAACAGAGGTTTGGACCCAGTCACAATGTAAGGCCTCTTGCAAATGCTTCATCAAATGGGATGATTTAATCAGAGTTCAAGGGGGGAGGGAGGGGCGGCGGGGAGCTGTTCCCAGAGCCTGTACCTCAAAGATTCAAGGAGAGCTCAAGAGGGTTCCCAAAGCCTGCACCTTATCAATTATCACCATTAATTTTTTAAATTAAGATTTTATTAATGTTTTATGTTTCTTACATAAATTTTTTTATTTTGAATTTAGCCACCAAAGGGCATTTCCATACATACAACAGAACACAAAAAGAGAATTCGATATGAAACTGAATCCCTATTTCTTGGCACTTGTTTTTTTTTAAAGTATATAATGAATTCTACAAGTTATTTTCAAAACTACTCAATAATGTTTCTATTAAAAAAAAATAAGTTCTGAGTATCAAATATAAGGAGGGTTAATCAAGGGAGTCCTTATTTAATCTAGGAGTTCACCAGCCAACTTGATGAAGTGCAGGCTCTGGGAACCCCCTTGAGCTCTCCTTGGATCTTTGAGATACAGGCTCTGGGAACACCGCCCTCCCCCATCCCCTTCCCACAGCCCCCCCCTTGAATTCTGATTAAATCATCCCATTTGATGAAGCATTTGCAAGAGGCCTTACATTGTGGCTGGGTCCAAACCTCTGTTACTAGACTTCCCACCCTTGAGCCTATCAAAATATCAATCCACCCTTGAACTGGCCTAGCCCACCATTGTCTGTAGTCTCCAGGTATCCTCCAGCAACTTCCCACCCTTAATCACTTATTGACCTCATCTGACTTCTCCTGAAGATCCTCCCCAAACTCTTCCTCCAGACCACCCCTAGATTCCTCCCACAACTTTCTGTGTACAAGATCCCATCTTCCCTCCATATGTGTGTGAGAGTGCCATAGAATGACCTATCACAGACCTACTCTGTGTCTAATACAAGTGAACTTTTAATAAATTTTACTTTTCTTTAGTTGAGAAGACTTGAATCAAATTCATTCAGCAGGACCCTGCGTGTTGGTATTTTAGGGTTTCCAGAGTAACCCTAATCCTCTTTATGGGTAACCTCTTCAAACTTGCTGAGATTACAGACGGTGAACTTGGAAGAATCTAAAGAGCACGACCCCATGGAATATGTTGCCTATGTCCACTCAGCTTGCTAACAGGACACTGAGAATTACTAATGATTTTCTCTTTTGAGACTCAAGGAGACAGACTTTTGTCAAATGTACCACCTCTACTCTGTGGCTTTTAAGAGTGAGCTCTCAGACATTCAGAAAAGAAATCAGCATGCAGCAGAACTGACCTGCTTTCTGGGGTGTTTAGAAAACCTATGCAACCTGTGCCCAAAAACAACTTTGTTTGCCAAGAGTAGTAGATGATGACTGGTGATAAAAGCATGGAACAGAGGTGGATATTTTTGCCTACTCTCCGAAGGAGATGGTAGCAACCAAGAAACTGATAGATCTGTGGAAGCATGTGGCAGGATGTGGGCCTACTTGACCTAAGAGTCCTATTCATGGATAATCATCCATATATTCCTGTGTCTAGGAAGAGAGATTGAATTCCTTGAGGCAAGATGATACTAAAATATAGCCTTCTAGCCAGAGACAGGAGAGTTTCTGGATAGCACCAGTTTTGGAAACTGCCTTATGGGCAAAGGCTCTTAGCCATTTTTTATGTCACAGATGGTCTGGTGAAGCCAATGAAATCCTTATAATAAGGTTTTTTCATGCATAAAATAAAATTCATAGGGTTATAAAGGAAACCAATTGTATTGAAATACAGCTATCAAATTATTATTTTTTTTAAAAGAGAGTTTATATCTCTAGTTCTTCCACATATGAGCTAAACACAATTACTCCTCATCTGCTTTGGAGGAGAAGCACTGCAGCCACATAAAACTGAAAGAGAAGGAAATGTTTTTAAACAGTCTCCAGTTTCCACTGTGCCTACAGATTGGTGAGTTACATATGTTCCCAACAGTTCATCAGACACCCTAACTGTGATTTGGCATATTTCTAAAATCTAATAAGCATCCTCAGCAGGAAAACTAGAATGTTTAAGCCAAAACCCAAGTATTAGAAAACTCATGATGCTTTGGATGCTTTGGTTGATTGTGTTTGTTTGTTTACTAAGCTGATTCACATCCTGAGGCTTTAGTTCTAAAGACACAGAACTGCTAGGCTCACTATGATTGCTTTTGACAGGGCTGATACCATACTTGTAAAATATCAAATATCACCAGACTTGACTCCCTACCCATCAGCATGATCGAGCTAGAACTAATCCTAGCAATTGTAATAATTTTAAAGTTGTTTAAGAGTAGGAAAGATCAGGATTCAGTTACCATTGAACGGACATGACCAACAAGGTAGAAGACTAGACAGTTTCTCCCATCCTCATGACCTCTCATGTCTCTCCAAAACAGGAATAATGCAGTTAAGATTTGAACTTAGGTCCTCTTGACTCCAGAGTCAGTACTCTATTCATTGTACCATTTAGCTACCTCAGTGATAACAGTAGAGAAAAAAACCAATTTAAGTTGTCTCTATGGTCTATGACATCAAAGAGGACAATTCAATGAACTAATATCAGAGAGGGCAAATCTCTAATCCTCTATTCAGCACATTTTTCCCGTTGCCATTCATGTCCAGGCAAGTGAACCAATGGCTTGAAACACAATTGCACTATACTTTCCCCTCCCAACCTCCCTCTTCTGCTCCCAGGTCTATATAGGATAGCCACATGGCTGAGCTCTGTTGTGACACGGAACTGAGAAGCTGAGGAACAGAGGGAAGTGGGGCAGGACCCATATGTGGGCAGCTGTGTAGCATGCAGCCTGAGGGAAAGGGCCCAGCATCCAGTTGAGGCCAGTTCTGTTTCCCTGGAAGTCACTTGGGACAGACATTGAGGACAGTGAACTGAATTGCACAGCATAGGAGATGTCTGAGATGCCTTGAGGTCTAGCCCTCAGGGGAACCTCAAAGGAAACAGGGAAAACTCAAAAGAAAAGGAGTCAGAAAGTGAGTGATGGGAGTATAAGAAGGGAAAAAAAGGCCAACGTTACCAAATATCTCAGGAGGATGACAACTCAATTAATTAAACCAACAGGGAAGGTATTAATAACAGAAGGGATTATGGTCTTCAGAACAAGTTAGAAAAAAAAAAGTCCAGAAATCTGTGACTAAAACTGTAAGACAAAGGAAAATGAATCAACATTTGATGAGGCAGAGAACCCTGAGGATTCCCAGGAGAACATGGAACCATGGCAGGATGTTTCTGAATAGTTTAAAAGAAATAAAAATTGTGAAAGCAGAATTTATGGCATGCATAGCAGAAATTATTGGCAGAACAGAAAGATTTGAATCTATGCTGGCAACCTCACCAAAGAAACAAAGGAGAAAATAACAAGTTGGGGATGCAAATACACAGAAATAAAGGATAATCTGGAAGAAGATAAACAAAAAGCAATAAGGGTAAAAGAAAACATGATCTCTACATAAACAAAACATATTGACTGTGAAGCTAGGATAGGTAGAGGTAATTAAGGATTACAGGTCTCCCAAAAGAACATTACAAGCCCAAAAAACCTGACCACCAAAACTTCCCAGAACTTCTGAACTCAGTCACCAATGAATAAGTTACTTGTAGGAGATTAAATCTATAAATTCTTTCCATTCCTGCTATTTCCAATCCAATAGACATTTATTAAGCTCTTGCTATATGCATGGTACTGTTCTAGGTGTTGGAAATACAAAGACAAAACAAAAAAAACCCACACACCAGTCTCTACCTTCAAGGAGTTTACATGGAGGAATGGGGGACAGGGTTACAGTATTTGGGGGGTGGGTGGGGAGGCAATCTGGGTTAAGTGACTTGCTCAGGGTCATACAGGTAATAAGAGTTTGAGGCTGGATTTGACTCCAGGGCCCACTGTGCCACAGGGCTGCTATCCACTGTGCCACCTAGCTGCCCTAGGCGTTACAGTATATAAACAGAGTGATCCATATATAAACAGAGTGATCCATAATAACTTGAAGAGGAGAAGGAGAGTGAACAATTACAAAGATCATAAAAGACTTTTCCATAGGAGATAACTGAAACCTGGAGGTGCTGAATGTAGTCTACATGGAGATTAGAAAATTCCTGGAAGTGAATGCCTGTGTAGACCTTTGCATCAGCCAAGTAAGCTCCTGGAGGTAAGGATCCCCATCCCTAATAGAGGCAAATATGACTGATAACATACTTATGAAATACCACCAAACTTGATCCCCTAATTACCAGCATGATAAGGCAGGAAACAATCCTGGCAACCGTACAGATTTTAAAGCACACTACAAAATACCAGCATTCCACATTCCATTTAGAAATATGTGGCCAGTTAATTTTGTCTTTTCCTTCTGACAGCTGCCACTCTAATTGACCGCCCAGTCATCCAGAATCACCACTTTATATTCCAATTGCTTGTTTCTACTCTCTCTCACAGTGAGTATCCCCTAAGGTTTTTTCTTGGATCCTCTTTTCTCTCTATACTGTCTCACTTGGTGACCTTATAACCTCCCAAGGATTCATTTATCATCTTTATAATGATTCCAAGATCTATATATTCAGCCCTAATCTCTCTCCTGAGGTCATTTCCAAGTACCTGCGGTAGCTAAGCTGTGGGTTTTGGAAAGAAATAAGAGAAAGAGAGCCAGGTGAGACCTCTGTATGAAACATCTATTTTGGTCTAGGTCCCTTAGTGACCTGAGTATTCATGTGTGTGTATGTGTGTGTGTGTGTGTGTGTGTGTGTGTGTGTGTGTGTGTGTATTTATGTTCTGGATTTTTATACTCTTATCAGCCTTGATTCTTGGGACGGTTAGGTGGCACAATAGATAAAGAGTCCCAAGCCTGGACTTTAGGAAGACTCAATCTGGTCTCAGACACTTAACTAGCTGTGTGACCCTGGGCAAATCACTTAACTCTATTTGTCTCAGTTTCCTCATCTGTAAGATGGGCTGGAGAAGGAAATGGCAAACCACTCCAGGATCTTTGCCAGGAAATCCCCAAATAGGGACACAACTGAACCCTAGTTCTATTTGTTTGGCTTCATCAGCTCTCTCTTTATCAACCCTCTCCTCTGAGGGTTCAATCCCACCTTGAGGATCCAATCAATCAACAAACAAGTTTATCAAGTACTTATATGTATATCATATATACATATGATATGTGTGTATGTGTGTATGTATATGCCAACCATTGTAAGTACTAGGAAAATAACGAAAAAGCATAATAGTCTTAGATCTCAAGTCAGTAAATCAATCAGTCATTCAAGGAGCATTTACTAAACACTATTTGCCAAACAACAGGCGGAGCTTCCAATACAAAGAAGAAGAAAAAAACAAACTGTTTCTGCCTGCAAGGAGTTTACATTCTTATGCGGGAGACAACATGTATATAAATAGATATCTAGGAGAGACTTTCCAAGTAAATGAAAAATCAGTTTAGAAGGGAAAGTTCAATTTGGTAGGGGAGAATAGGAGGGTGACAATTGAGCAATCATTTTTTTTTCACCAGGTCTCCCCATCTTTCCCAGGATGGAAGTACAAGGGCTCCAGGCTCAGAGGCTTTGGACTGTTCAGTTTCTGACTGACCTAGGCCAGTTTAACCCCCTCCTTAGGCAACTTGGTACTTCCCCCAGGGGTTCACCATCTTAATGCTGAACTTAATTAATGCTGACACCTAATCAGCTTAGCCTGCTATAACTCAGAACTCCTGAGCTCAAGAAATCTGCCAACCTCAGCCCTCCTGTAGCAGGGATTACAGGCATGTACCACCACACTGGGCTTCAGCTGAGTCTTGAAGGAAGACAGGAATTTTGAGAGGCAGAAATTAGAAGGGAAAGAATTCCAGTCACAGGGGGACAACCAATGCAAATGCATGGAAGTGGGAGACTTTTTGTATGAAGAAAAGCAAATTGGACAGTCTAATTGGACCAATGAATGTGTGGAGGGGAGTAGTTTGTAAGGAGACTAGAAAAATAAGATGGGTCCAGGTTGCTAAGAGGTTTAAATGACAAATAGAGGAGTTTTATTTCTGATCTTACAGGTAATAAGGAACCACTGGCCTTAAATTATTAGGTGTGTGTGTGTGTGTGTGTGTGTGTGTGTGTGTGTGTATGTGTGTGTGTGTGACAGAGACAGAGAAGCAGGGAGAGGAACACAGAAAGCCAAAGAGAGATAGAGACAGAGAGAGAGACATGGTCAGACTAATGCTTTAGGAAGATCACTTTGGCAGCTGTATGGAAGATGGTATTAGAGTGGGCAGGGAGACCAGTTAGGAGGCTGTTGCATTAATCTAAGCAAAAGGTTATATGTGCCTGAGTCAGGGTGGTAACAGCATGAGTGGAGAGAAGCAGACATATACAAGAAATATTGTAAAAATAGAAATGACAAATTTTGACAACTTATTGAATAGTATAGAGTGAATGAGAGGAAGAAGTTAATGATACTAAGGTTGTGAGTCTTGGTAAATGGGAGAATAGGGATGCCCTTGATGTTAATAGGTAAGTTTGGAAGAGGGCTGGGTTTGGGGGAAAAGAGAATTAATTCTATTTTGGACATGTTGAGTTTGAGATGTTTATAGCATATCTGGATGAAAATGTCCAGCAGATAGTTGGAAATGACCTCAGGAGAAAGATTAGGGCTGGATATATACATCTTGGAATCATTATAAAGATGATTAATGAATCTTTGGGAGGTCACCAAGTACAATAGTATATAGAGAAAAGAGGACCCAGGAAAAATCCTTGGGGGATACGCACTGTTAGTATTAGCAAAGGACACTTGAGAAGGAATTGTCAGAGAGGTATGAGAACTGAGAGAGAGACAGCTACAGAGAGAGACAGAGACAGAGACAGAGACAGAGAAAGCGTCTTAAAAACCCTGAGAGGAATAGTATCCAGGAGGAGAAGGTGGCCAACACTGGGAAATGACACTGGGAGGTCCAAAAAGATGTGGACTAAGACAAGATCATTGTTAGATTTGTCTTTTAAGAGATCAATGATAACTTTGGAAAGGGCAGTTTCAGTTGAATGATGAGGTTGGGAGCCAGACTTCAGAGGGTTTAGAAGTGAAAGTGAGCTCGTTCACTGTGGTCTTACCTCTACCTCCTCCCAGGCACCATCTGTAATGAGGTCTCAACTCTGTTGCTTTCACTGCTTTTGTTTGTAGGGGGATACACCCAATGACCTATTCTCTGATGGCTTGCCAAGAGAAGCATGTGGAATGCTATGGCTTCCCTGCAGAAGGAAGTTCCCCTTAAAGCCAACAGCCTTGGAAACATAAAGAACTCTGGGTAATATATACCTGGTATCTGCATCCTCTCTCTCTCTCTCTCTCTCTCTCTCTCTCTCTCTCTCTCTCCCCAATCCCTCTCCCCCACTATGTCTCCATGGCTATGCAGCTGAAAGATGAGGTCCCAACTAAAGTAATAATTATTTTACTTTTCTCTTTCTCACCCCAAATAGTTCATCAGTTACCAAGTCCCATGAACTTTCTCTCTATCCATCCCAGTCCATCTTCTCATCTTCACTGACCATTGACATCACCTTACCTTTACTGCATTATTACCCAAGTATATATCACTCAACTAGATTGTTGTAATAAACTCTTAACAAGCCTTTCCAACCCCACTCTCTTCCTATCACAGACCATCCATCTTCTTTATGCCTACCAAAATCTCTCAACAATCTTTCTAGCAACTATGGTTCAAACTCCTTAGCTTAGCAGTCAGGGCATTCTACAATATGACACCACCTTGCTTTTCTAGTCTTATCTCCTATTATTTTCTTTGACATCCTAGCCAAATTGACTACTTTCAGACCCCCACTGTGTCCACACTTTCATACTTCCATGACCTTGTTCACATTTGACCTTATGTCTGTAATACCTATTTCCTTCCTGAGGTCTGCTATATTCCTACCCATTCTTTAAACCCAACTCAAATGTCTTCTCTTCCAGAAGCCTTCATAGGTTTCCTATGCCCCAGCTGGCAAAAATCTTTCTTCCTTCAGATCTCACATAACACTCCATATATATTCTTTTGTAATGCATTTATCATGCCTTTGTAGTATGTTATTTGTACACATCATGCCTTCCTATTAAACTATAAGTTCTATTAGGAGAGAGACTCTGTCTCATCTAAAGCCCACGATTCCCCTAGTATCTAGCACAATGTTCTGCATACAGCAGACAATTAATAAATATTTGACTTGAATTATTATAAGTATATCAAAGATGCTGCTTAGTGGATTGAATCCAGCTCTTCTGTACCTCAAAATCAGCAGTGAGTTTACTAAGTAAAGGAAAAACTCAAAAACAAAACAATTTTCATAAGGAAAATTGCCTCACGATAAAGTAAAAAAGATTGGTTAAAAAATAAGCAAGCAAAAAAAAGTTGCTGCATGATGAAGAAATACTATGATTTAAAAGAAACTGAAGAGAAGATAACCAGAAAGAAAAAATAAAATGAAATTATATCAGCACGAGCTCTAGAAATGAAATTTAACTCTATCACAAAATATTTTAGCATAAGTTTACTAAAAATACTAAAATGTCAGTGACAGAGAAGAAATATCTCATATACTAAAAATCATCACTCCAAATTGTAAAAGATTTCTCATTCAGGAAGATAAATTAAAAAAAAAAAAAACCAGAATACGATATATGGAAAAATACAGGAAATTGTACTGCATCCCCAAATTATGTGTTTAACCAAACTGAGCTATTTTTGGTAGAAAAGATTTTTTTTTTTAACTCAACAGATTAATTCTTGGTATTTCTACAGAAGAAACCAAAGCTGAGGAGGTCCTGTGACAGTGTGGTGGTAAGTACACTGGATTTGAAGCTAGAAAGCTCATGTGACTAAGGCCATCTCAGGGCCTCATCTTTAAAATGAGGGAGTATGGGCAGATGTCCTATAACATCCCTTCAAGCTCTAAATCTATGACAATATCTCGAATATCCATCCATCTAAGAAACTTAGAAGTTTTCTCTTTAAAGTTTTGTCGTTTTTATCTTTATTGTTTATCTTTGCCAAGACAAAGCATCTTTAAAACAATGGAGGAGTAATTTGACTGTAATTTTTTTTTTTAGCAGAAGCTATTTCCTTGATCTCTAATGTTATAAGAGGAATATCAAGTAAACAGTCGCAAAATGATTTGCAAAGACAAAATAAACAATTCTGGACTTGTGGTCAAGACCACTGGAGTTTGGGTATAAAAGAATAAGTTGGAGGTGGTCAGTAAAGATATAAACAACATTTTCTTCTAACATTTTAAGTTAATTTATTTATTTTTAGTTTTCAACATTCACTTCCATAAGTTTAAAATTTTCTCCCCCTCCTTCCCCTCCCCCTTTCCCAAGATGGCATGCAATCTGATATAGGCTTTACATATACGTTCTTATTAAACATTTTCACATTAGTCAGGTTGTACAGAAGAATCAGAATGAACGGGAGGAACCATGAGAAAGGAAAAAACAAAAACAACAAAACAAACAAAAAGAAAATAGTCTGCTTTGCTCTACATTGAAATTTCATAGCTCTTTCTCTGGATGTAGGTGGCATTTTCCATCATGAATCCTTTGGAATTTTTTAGGTCCTTGCATTGCTGAGAAGGACTAAATCTATCAAAAGTCAGTCTGTTACTGTGTTCTCCTTGTTCTGTTCACTTCATTCAGCATCAGTTCATATACGTCTTTCCAGATTTTTCTGAAGCCTAGCTGCTTATTATTTCTTAGAGCACAATAGTATACCATTACTTTCATGTGCCACAACTTGTTCAGCCATTCCCCAATATGAGTGAACAGTTCATATAAGTCTTTACAGGTTTTTCTATATAAACAACATTTCAAAATTCCCTTTTTAAAGTAGGGGAAGGATTGATGAAAATCCTATTCTAGTAATATTAGATACTGCATTTCATATTGGGAGGGAGACGCGCGCGCACGCGCGCGCGTGTGTGTGTGTGTGTGTGTGTGTGTGTGTGTGTGTGTGTAAAGATTATGACTGGATTGATTCTAGTGAAATCAATGGATTGTATTTACATGAATAAAACAATGAAATACATCCACACACAAATAATGACTGGCCGTGTAACCTTGAGCAAGTTACTTAACCCCTTTAACTTAAAATTAAAAAAAACAAAAAAACAAACAAACAAAAAAACCAATGAAATAGAGGATGGATGGTTGAGAGAGAAAAATGAATAATGGTGGGAGGGAGAAAAATTAGCCATTATAATCCTAAATATGAGAGGCAATGTGATGTAGCTGGTAAGAGTTACTGATGGAGACTAGACAATATGGGTTTAAGCCCTACCTATAAGCAATACTGTGGAGCTTGTTCAGGTCATTCAACCTGTCAGTACCTCAGGCAACCCTATAGAATTGTAAATTGCCAAAGTGTCAGTCTGTATTGGTAAACAACTCTTTCTTAATGTGAATTCCCTATAAGAGTGAAATTATAGATATAGTCTGAAAAAGCAAACAACTCCTAAATGATAAAAGATTGAATTCTCCTATAAAATGAAATATAATACGGGTGGAATTGTTTAGCTATTTTTTGTTCAAGTTCAAGTTCCAAGGTTCTTAAGAGAAATCTTGAGAGTGTCCTTGTATCACTTTTTCTGACTACCATGTGAGTGCTTGCCCTGTGTAAGTTCTCCATAAAATAGTCTTTTTGTCAAGTATGCATTTGGTATTCTAACAATGTGGCCAGCCCATCAGAGTTGTCCTCTCTGCAGTAGAGTTTGAATGCTTGGTAGTTTAATTTGAGTAAGAACCTCAGTGTAGGGTACCTTGTCTTGCCAGGTGATCTTCAGAATCTTCCCAGGACAATTCAAATGGAAATGATTCAGTTTTATTGGCATGATGCTGGTAGACTGTCCAGGTTTCACAGGCATGCAACTATAAGGTCAGCACAACCTTCTTTTTAAATTGTTTATATATGTGAATGTTCATAATGGTGGATAGAAGTTAAAATTTATTAATAAGAATTTATTTAAAAGAAAAACCTCAAGATAACTTTCATCTTAGTTAATATAACTACTACTTTCCCAAGAATAAAACAATAATATCAACATTTTATTATTATCATTAGCTAGCATTTATTTAAGTACTTTAAGGTTTGCAGAGCACTTTCCACATAGTAATACTAATAAGAACCAGCATCTATTTAGTGCTTTAAAATTTGTAGATCAGGGTGGCTAGGTGGTGCAGTGAATAGAATACCAGCCGTGGAGTCAGGAGAACCTGAGTTCAAATCCAGCCTCAGACATTTAATACAAAAAACTAGCTGTGTGACCTTGGCCAAGTCACTTAACCCCAGCTGCTCTACCTTACCCCCTCCAAAAAGCAAAAAAAGAAAAAGAAAAAATAGTTTAAAGTTTGTAGATCATTTTACATATAATCATAAAAATAAGAGCTAGCATTTATATAAGCTCTTTAAAGTCTACAAAACACCTTACATATAGTAGTAATAATTTTGTTGTTGTGTCCAACTCTTCCTGACCCCATTTGGGGTTTCCTTGGCAAAGATACTGGAGTGGTTTGTCATTTCCTTCTCCAACTCATTTTACAGATGAGGAAACTGAGGCAAACAGGGTTAAATGACTTGCCCAGGGTCACACAGCTAGTAAGTGTCTGAGGTCAAATTTGAGCTCAGGTCTTTCTGCTTCCAGGCCTGGTACTCTATCCACTGCAACACCTGGCTTCCCTAGTGGTAGCAATAGTAGCAAGTAGTAATAATAACTAGCATTTATATAAACACTTTAAGGTTTGCAGAGCCCCTTAGATATAGTAATAATAGTTAGTATTCATACAGCATTGTAAGTTTTGTAGAGCACTTTATATCTAGTAATAATAGCTAGCATTTTTTAGGACTATTATTTATTTAGAAGGATAAAGGAGAAGTTGTATGTCCAGAGAAATTCAGAGAGCATTGAAGATAGACTTTCTCATCAATTAGGTTCCCATAAGAAGGTGTTTGGAGAGAAGAGTGAGGCTGATGCTACTCATTGGCTTAAGTGGTGTTAAATGGTGGCTGAGACTGAGATGGGGCATGTGAGGATACTTGACAGAACCCTAGTGATGTAACACTGGAATAATTCAGCAATGAATATTTGATCCTTTCAATCAAAAATTCAATTTAACAAACATTTATTAAAGCACCTGCTGGGTGCAGCATGCTGGTCTAGAATTGGCAGAGATTTAAAGATTAAATCAGAAACAGTTTGATGGCTTTCTGAGAGGAGAGGGGAGAGGGACAGATTAGGAAGCGTAGGGGATGTAAAAACAAAAGAGATCCACAGCACATGTAGCTAATAAATAAATCTGACAGTCCTGCTTTCAGTCTACTGAGGAAAACCTCTCCTTTCCTTTTAGAGCAGCCTCAGAAATTTAGCAAAATAACTTCATTCATTCAACAATTGTCTCCTAGATTTAGTTTGACCTTCAAGGCTCAGCTCAGGTTTTGTTCTTTTCAGGTAGCCTTTCTATATTCCTCCTTCCTCCCTACTCCTGAATCAAGGGAAAATGATCCTTCCCCTTAATGAATCAATAATGTTTGTACCTATCCCAGTATAATTGTCTCCAGTGTGTTTCTGGCTGTTAGCAGTAACAATAGCTAACATTATCTAAAGCTCATTAAGGTTTTCAGAATCTGTTACAAACATTATATCATTTTATCCTCACAAGAACCAACCCCTGGAAAATAGAAGTTATCATTATCCGCATTTTACAGAGGAGGAAACAGAGGTCTACAGATTAAGTGACTTGCCCAGGGTCACACAGACAGTAAGAGTCTGAAGTCATATTTGAACTCTGATCTGTCTGATCCAAGTCCTTGACACTGTACACAATGCCACTTACCTGCCTCTCAAGTCTGAGAGCAAAAGGCCTCTGGGAAGTCGGCAGATTCTCCTTTTGGAAAGGTTAGGTTGTTATGCTACATATTGTTATTAATAATCATGTCTTACCTGTGGTCACATAGGATCATGGAATTAGAAATGGAAAGGACTTCAGAGGTCATCAATTACAACTTTTTTTTTTTTTTTTTTGCTTTTTGGAGGGCTATTGGGGTTAAGTAACTTGCCCAAGGTCACACAGCTAGGTTTTTTTTGTTTGTGTGTGTTAAGTGTCTGAGGCCGGATCTGAACTCAGGTCCTTCTGACTCTAGGGCCGGCGCTCTACTCACTGCGCCACCTAGCCGCCCCATTAATTACAACTCTTATCCCTTATATTTTACAGATAAGGAAATGCTTGGCATAGCCCTAAGCAAAGTAACATTGGAATAATTCAGCAACAAATGTTAACTGTTAAAAGTTAACTGACTTGAATTGGGAGGGGTGGAGCCAAGATGGCGGAGTAGAAACAGCTCATCCAAGCCACTCTGCCCCCAGATTCCCCCCAAACTATGTAAAAGGGAACTCCGAACAACTTCTGGAGTCCCAGCACCCACAGAACGACACAGAAAAGCTAACCTCCCGCTGAGGACAGCCCAGCAGCCCTGCAGGAAGGACCAGCGCAGAGCTCTGGGAGCCAGCAGCATGCAGAGCAGGGGAGCGGAGCCGAGCCAAGCAGAGCCCAGGTCCCTGTGAGCTGAGGTTTTAGCCCCAGGGCGGCAGGGCCAGCAGCCGGCTGGAGGGACCCCAGAACACCAACAGCTGTGGCGACTCCAGAATTATCAACATAGACATGCCTAGGGCAAAGTAAGAGGTTCGTGCCCTATGGACTTTGGGATCAGTATTTGGGGAATGTGTCGGCTTCCTCCCCTGGGGGCTAGAAGCCACTGAGGAGACACGCCATTTTGTAGTTTTCAGAGGCAGCTCCAGCTCCTGGCCTGCATGCTAACTGTAGGGAGATCCAGAGATCAGTCTTGGGGGGTAATCGCTCTTGCTTTAACCTCCCTGGATCTGGATTGTGATCTGGGGTGGAGGTCATGGGTGGGTTTACAGCTTGCCAGAAATGGAAGCTGGCCCCCTCACACGTTTAGGGCGAAAGTTCCTGTCTGGCACCAGGCCATACGGTGGCAACAAGCCCAAAAGTCAAGTAATTAAGTGGCAACATGCCAAGGCAAAGGAAACAGAAAAATGCAACCCTAGACTCCTATTTTGGGGGCATAGAGCAGGAAAAGGACTGTGAGGTCAGAAGTCCTGCTCCAAAAGCCCCAGGGGAAAACATGAGCGGGTTGCAGGCCATAGAGGACCTTAAGAAGGACTTTAAAAATCAAATAAGAGAAGTGGAGGAAAAATTGGAAAGAGAAATGAGAAGGATGCAGGAAAAGTATGAAATGAGGGTCAACAGCCTGACTGAGGAAAACAACACCTTAAAAAATAGACTAACTCAAATGGCAAAGGAGGCCCAAAAGGGCAATGAGGAGAAGAATGCCTTAAAAAGTCGAATTTGCCAGATGGAAAAAGAATCTCAAAAGTTCACTGAGGAGATTCATTCCTTCAGAGTTAGACTGGAGCAAATGGAAGCTAATGACTTTATGAGAAATCAAGATGCTGTTAAGCAGATCCAAACAAATGAAAGATAGAAGGCAATGTGAAATATCTCATGGGAAAAACCACTGACCTGGAAAATAGATCCAGGAGAGACAATTTAAAAATTATTGGACTACCTGAAAGCCATGATCAAAGAAAGAACCTAGAAATCACCCTTCAAGAAATTCTCAAGGAAAATTGCCCTGATGTTTTAGATCCAGAGGGCAAAATAGAGATTGAAAGAATCCACCAATCATCTCCTGAAAAAGATCCCAAAAAGAAAACTCCCAGAAATATTATAGCCAGGTTCCAGAATCCCCAGATCAAGGAGAAAATGCTACAAGCAGCCAGGAAGAAACAATTTCAATATTGTGGAAACACAATCAGAATAGCCCAGGACCTGGCAGCTTCTACACTGAGGGGTCAAAGGGCATGGAATATGATATTCCAGAGGGCAAAAGAGCTGGGAATGAACCCAAGGGTCACCTACCCAGCAAAACTGAGTATTTTGTTTCAGGGGAAAATATGGTCATTCAGTGGAATAGAGGACTTTCAAGCATTCTTGAAGAAAAAACCAGAATTGAATAGAAAATTTGACATCCAGACGCAAGAAGCAAGAGATGCCTGAGAAGGTAATCAGGGAAAAGAAATCAAAAGGAAATTATCAAAGTTGAACTATTTACATTCCTATAAGGAAAAAC
Organism: Gymnobelideus leadbeateri; assembly: GCA_011680675.1. NCBI lineage: Eukaryota > Metazoa > Chordata > Mammalia > Diprotodontia > Petauridae > Gymnobelideus > Gymnobelideus leadbeateri. The sequence goes on from WOXC01005441.1 coordinate 730,614, forward strand.
AATAATTGTGACTGATGATATCTTTCTCACTATGAAAATAATGGAAGAAGGGTGTGTGGTTATATGAATACATATGTGAATGTGTGTGTATATGGTTACAGTTATATATGGATAGAGGGCATAGGTTGAATTTGTTGGGAAGGGAGAATACTCAAGGGATGAAATTATGAGGTGAGAGAGGAAAGTGGCAAGAGGAGATGGGGAGAGACAGGGTAGGGTAAACTATCTCATGTAGAAGAAGCAAGGGGAAGTGGTTGCAAGGGAGGGGGAGAATAGGAAGGCAAAAAGGCAAAGCCACATTCTCATTGAATTTGGTTCAGGGAGAGAATTACATATATACTAAATGGGATATCTCAACCTGCAGCAGAATAGGGGGAAGGGGGATGAGAGGAAGGATGATGGATGGGAGGGCATCCTTGGGGGGAGGGGAGGTTGGAAGTACCCATTATAGAAGAGGGACAGGATCATGTAGGGAATGGACCAGGTGGGGGGTGGGATGAGTGGGAGGGAAGTATAAGCAGCCTTGCACAATATATCTACTATGATAATGTTTTGCATAGCTAGACATGTACAACATATACTGAATTACTTATCTTCCCAGAGGGAATGGGTGACAAGGGAGGAAGGAAATGGATCTGAAATTCGAGGTCTTAACATTAAATGTTTCAAATATATATAAATATTATTATTAATTAAAAAAATGCAATTGAGAAACATTTAACAAAATAGATAAAAATACAAAAATACAAAAGTTAACTGACTTGCCTAGGTTCATGTGGCTGGGAAGTATTCTTGACTCCCAATCCAGTACCCTATTCACTACCCCTTGTGAAAACTTGACCCCTAAAAGTTAAGTGAAGTCAGCAAGTATTTATCAAATACCTACTATGTGCAAGGTACTATGCTGAGCCCTGGGAATATAAAGAAAGCAAAAACAGCAAAACTTAGGTATGGCTCGTGTTTAGGGATTAACAGTGTCGCTTCTTAGAAAAAGTATTCCAGGCTTGATAAAGCAAATATCAGGCATAGGACAGCTATTTATTTCTTCCACCACAAAACAACTGCTCAAAATGCAAATTGCTCACGTGCATATTAACAAATAAATAAAACCTAAGACAATAACCCATCATAACTATTGTATTCTCAATAGGTTAACTGCTGAATAGGTGTCTCATAATAGATATGATATCTCATACATATAATCTCATATCATAATAGATATCTCATATCTCACCTAGGATCTGTTTTGTCCAAATGGCTCACAAAGTCTAGGTCTCTTGGCCTGGCAGGGCTATGGTTTGAGCTTCCTTAGTTCTTGCAACTATTGAGTCCTCTTATAGGTGATTCTCATCTCATCTGGAAGTGGTCCTTTCGTAGGTATTACAGTGGGAACCAGTGTTGACTTAAAAACTCTGGACCTCTCAAAATCATGGGGTTAGTCATTCACCAAGGCTAGAAATAGTTTTCTCTTGGGATTGCTACTTGGTGACCTGTAGCATAAATGCATAAAGAAGATGCCACAAGGGACTTGAAGTACAGTCGCCGGATTATCTAGGCATGCACACATTCTCTTTGCCATACTTATAGCCATTATGGCTGCTGGGAGGCCAGAGAAGAAATTCCCACTTTCTGCAAGTCCAAGGGAGAAAAAGTTTGGTTGTGCCTTTCTTCTCTTCTTAGTCTATTAAATGGGCAGCTCTTTATGGCACAATTGGTAATTATCTTTGACAGAATTGCCCAATGGACTAATAAGGGATTGTTGCATGATTCCCAAGCAAAACCAATCAATCAACAAGCATTTATTAAGTATTTACTATGTGTTAGATAAGCTAAACACTGGGGATAAAAAGGAAAGGAAAACACACACACACACACATCACTAATCCTCAAGGAGTCTATATACTAACAGGGGAGACAAGAGATACATAAATAATGAACATATGTGAGAAATATAGCATAAAAAGAAGGTGTAAATCTTTCAGGGCTGAGACTGACTGCATGTCCCTCTTTACAGAAATAGTATGCATGGCCAGCTCCTTGGGAGGTGCCCCAGAGCATCAGATCAGGGGGTTCCTATGATCATCCCTGATATGCTTTGATAAAGCATCATGTTGAAAGAAATCTCTGAAAGGTTGCACATTCTAGAAAGCAAAAACGAAGCCAAACTAGGCTTAGTGCCTGCAGCAACCAATACGACATTATCACTGGGTCAGGAGGCTCCTTGAAGAGCGAGGTCAACTCCCAAAGGAACGGTTGTTACTGTACCAAGCCATGATAAAAAGTCTCACTCTCTCTACTGCCTAGGATTCATGTAGAATTGGATATTGTTGGGCCTAGAACAAGAGCTCTTGTCTCGGCTCTGATACTAATTCACTGTGTGACCTGGGGGCAAATCAATTCTCTGACCTGGGTACTCTGTTTTCTCTTTTATAATGCAAGAGGGTGGGCTAGGGGATGACTAGGATTCCTTCCAGCTCTAATATTCAGTGGGTTTTGATAGTTTTGTCCATTAATCTGAGGATAATTTGGCTCTGGTCCCATAATAGAGCAGTGTTAAGTGATTTTCTGTCCTGTGCAGATAGTCCTTCCTGGGAGTATGAGTCATGTAGTGGGGAAATATAGATGTGTGGATAACTGTCTCTTGGTTTTCCTCCTACCTCTTTGATTGCTTCTTTTCTATTTCTGCCCAAGGTACCATCATTTTTTTTTTAAAGCAATTGGGGTTAAGTAACTTGCTCAAGGTTTCATGGCCAGTCATTATTTATGTGTGGGTGCTCATTTTTGGAGGCTGGAACCGATCCCGGGTCATCCCGACTCCGACTTGGGGGCCGGTGGTCTTACTCACTTCGCCACCTAGCTGCCCCCACCATTCTTCTAGTATCTTGGTTTCATGACCAAAGCATTCTCCTTTACCCTTCACTTTCATTCACCCAATATATCTAAAGTTACCATATCGTTTCTATCTCCACAATATCTTTCCAGTCTGACCTCTTCTCCCAACAAACATAAGTCACCACTTTAGGTTAAGTCCTTATCACCTCTTGCCGAGATTACTGCTACAGCCTCCTAATTGGTCTCCTCACCTGGCCTCAAGTCTCTCCAATCTATCATTCACATCTTTCCTTTTAGGCTGAATCTCACTGAATGTCATTAGAGACATACCTCAGAGATACTGTCAGTTTGGTTCCAGACCACTGCAAGAAAGCAAATATCACAATAAAGCAAGTCATGTGAACTTTTTGGTTTCCCAGTGCAGATAAAAGCTATGTTTATACTATACTGTAGTCTATTAGGTATTCTATAGCATTATGTCTAAAAAACCCAATATACATACCTTAAAGTATTAAAAATACTTTATTGCTCAAAAACATAAATCATCACCTGAGCCTTCAGCAAGTCATAATTGTTTTACTGGTGGAGGGTCTTGCATTGATGTTGATGGCTGCTGACTGATGTTGGTTGCTGAAGGTCAGGGTGGCTGGGCAATTTCTTAAAATAAGACAACAACAGAGTTTGCCCCATTGGTTAACTCTTCCTTTCGCTTGAACACTTAGAGACCATTGTAGGGTTATTAATTGACCCAATTTCAATATTGCTGTGTCTCAGGGAATAGGGAGGTCCAAAGGGGAGAAAGACAAGAATGATTGATCAGTGAAGTATTCAGAACACATACAACATTTATTGATTAAGTTTATTGTCTTATCTGGGCATGTCTGCATCTCCCCAAAACGATAACAGTTATAACATCAAAGCTCACTGATTAAATATCAGAATAAAATGTAATAATAATGAAGTTTGAAATATTGCAAGAATTACCAAAATGTGACACAGAGACATGACTGTGAACACATGCTGTTGGAAAAATGTTACCAAATGATTTGCTTGAGGCAGCGTTGCCACAAACCTTCAATTTGTAAAAAATGCATTTTCTTCAAAGCACAATAAAACAAGGGATGCCTGAATAAAATAAATTCCAGTAGTTCTCTATTGACTATGCTAAGATATAAAACCTACTGTTTAGCTTTTTTTTAAAGGGAAGAATTACTATTTATTTTTTATAAGTTAGTTTATTTATTTTTAATTTTCAACATTCTCTTCCATAAGTTTTAAGTTTTCTCTTCCTCTCTTTCTTTCCCCTGCCAAGACGGCACGAAATATGATATAAGCTCTACATATCCATTCCTTTTCACAATAGTCATGTTGTATAGAAGTATTAGAACAAGTGGGACAAAGCATGAGAAAGAAAAAACAAAACAAAACAAAACAAAAAAGAAAATAGTCTTCTTTGCTCTGCATTCAGCCTTCATAGTTCTTTCTCTGGATGTGAATGGTATTTTCCATCATGAGTCCTTTGGAATTGTTTTAGGTCTTTGCATTGCTGAGGAGAGCTAAGTCTATCAAAGTCAGTCATCGAAAACTGTGGCTATCACTATGTACAGTGTTCTCCTGGTTCTGCTCACTTTATTCAGCATCAGTTCATATAAGTCCAGGTTTCTCTGAAGTCTGCCTCCTCATCATTCTTATAACACAATAGTATTCCATTACATTCATATACAACAACTTGTTCAGCCATTTCCCCAATTGATGGGCATCCCCTTGATTTCAATGTTTAGCTTTTCAATCCCTTAATAATCTGGCCCTAACTTATCTCCAGTCTCATTGTATGTTATTCCCCTTCTAGTATTCTGAGCTCCAGTCAAACTGGCCCTCTCTTTTCTTACACATGAAACTTCATCTCCTTCTCTATGCTTTTGCCTTCCTTCACTATCCCCCAAGCTTGGAATATACTCCCTCCTCAGCTCTGCCTAACAGAATTTCTCTCAAGACAGCTCAAGCACCACCTTCTACACAAAGCATTTCTTCATCCCCTTCCCTCCCCAATTGCTAGTGCCCTCCTTCCCCAACTACCTTGTAGTTATTTGCATTTATTCTCTTTATATATGTTCCACATATACTTATATATGTACTTGTTTCCCCATTAAAATATAAATTTCTTCAAGTAGGGATTGTTTTATTCTTTGTATTTGAGCAATGAATTCTAATTAAAGTTCTTCCTTCTAGTATAAAGCCAAGATCGACCTCCTTATGATCTTATCCATTGACCCCTTCTATAGTGCCAGGCGCAGGAGGTCCTTAATGAGTACTTATTGATTGATTAGTTCTCAGTCCCCTCTGCTGATTCAAACTTCTCCAGTTCCCTAAATGTGGAACTCTCCAAAGGTTCTGTCCTGGCTTCTCTTCTTTCTTTATACTCTCTCCCTTCAAAATCTCATCAGTTCTCATAGATTCATCCATCACCTCTAATAAGATAACCACCAGATTTATATATGAAGTCTTCATCCCTCTCCTGAACTCCAGTCCCCCATTTCCAACAACCTGCTTGGCATATCCACTTGGATGTTCCACCGGCATCTCAATATATCCAAAGCAGAACTCATTTTTCCCTGAAATTCATTCTTCTCCCAAACTTCTCTACTTCTGTTGAGGATACCATCATCCTCTCATCATGGTTCTCAACCTCAAAGTGATCCTTGGCTCTTCCCTCCCATACAATTGGCTAAGTCTTATTGATTCTACCTCCACAATAGCTCTTCTATCAATTCTTCTCTTTCCTCTCACAAAACCTCCAACTTAGATTAGCTCCTTATCACCTCTTGCCTAGATTCTTTAACTACATTTCTAATTGCTTTCCCTGCTTCTCATCTTTGCTCTCCCCAGTGCATCCTCCACAAGGCTTCCTATCATTTTTTTTTTTTTTTTTGCTTTTTGGAGGGCAATTGGGGTTAAGTAACTTGCCCAAGGTCACAGGGCTAGGTTTTTTGTTTGTGTGTGTGTTAAGTGTCTGAGGCCGGATCCGAACTCAGGTCCTTCTGACTCCAGGGCCAGAACTTTACTTACTTCGCCACCTATCATTTTTTAAAAACACAAATCTGCCCATGTCACTTTTTCCCTTACTCAAAAATCTTCGATAATTACTTGTTTCTTGAATAAGATAGAAACTCTTCAACTTGGCATTTAAAGTCCTCCATAATATGGTTCCCACCTATATTCTAACTTATTCCACATTACTTTCCTTTCCAACTAAACTGGCCTAAGAGATGCTCCATATTCACAACTTTCCATTTACCCCATCCTCAGCCTTGTGGTTCCAGACAAAACAATTTTTGAAGAGGCCAGTGGGTAAGATCATAAGGAGACAGATCTTGGCTTTATATTAGAAGAAAGAACTTGAATTAAAATTCAATATACATATTAAATTAACAAACGGGACTGTTTAACAATGAATGGGCTATATCTTTTTATTTTTAGCTTTTGGAGGGCAATTGGGGTTAAGTAACTAGCCCAAGGTCACACGGCTAGGTTTTTGTTTGTGTGTGTTAAGTGTCTGAGGTCAGATCAGAACTCAAGTTCTTCTCACTCCAGGGCTGGCTCTCTACTCACAGTGTTCTACACACTGCGCCACCTAGCCACCCCAAATGGGCTATATCTTAAGATGGTGTTCAAGCAATTTGGATGACCATTGGTTCACCTCTAATATTCTGTAATTGGATGGGAATTAGAGACATTGCTTAGGACAACAAATTCCTTGGCAGTTTTTAGCTGAAATGTCAGTCTGGGGCAGGCAAACTGCCCAAAAATTAACTGAAAGGAAAAAGTATATTACTAATTTGTGAAGGAAATTCATCCTCAAAATGAGCAATGACCAAGAACCTAACCATTTAAAATAGTACCAACGTAAGAGAGCATAGCATGACCATTCAAGAGTGTAAGAGATGATAGTTCCTTGAGCTGTGAAGTTCAAAGACATATTTGGGCTTCTTTGAATTTCAGATGTTGAAGTTCAATTCCATGACTATATTCTAGAGACAACCCAGTTTGAGGATGCAAGGGAATGAGATAAGGCAAGCTGGAGGGGGAGAAATCTACTGCAACCCTGCCAGTAACTTTGCTGATGAAAGCACATTATGGTCTTACAGGATAGGTCAATCCACATAGTGATCCTTGCACAAAAGATATCCAGAATGTACCATTCTGTGCTTGCAGAATCCCATTCTCCAGTCTACAATGGATTCCCTTCCCCCTTGCTGAGGTCTCCCCATAGCAGTGCAGATCTTTCTATCTTTTGACATCATCTCAGCAGGCCTCAGAAATCTAGTCCACTGTGGGGGAAGGGGCACCTCCAAACTATGGGATGTACTCAGCACAGGTTGTCCAAATGAAGCATGCTACTTTTAGCATGCTTAGGGAAAGAGCTTGCTTAAATTTTTGAATTCATGTACCTTACACATTTTGTGCTACTTGTGATGTAATTTGTTTAAAAAATATTTATTGAGTATCCATTATGAATAAGATGCTGTGAAAGATAGAAATATGCATTAGAAACTGGCCTTGCTCTCAAGGTACTTAAAATCTAGCAGGGGAGGTAGGAGGTAGTATGATATGGCAGAAAAATCAAATCCCATCTCTGCCATTTACTACCTGTATAAGCTAGAGCAAATCACTTACTTTCCTTGGACCTCCATTTCTTCAACTGTAAAATGCGGGTTATATGGCTTCTCGTCTCCCTTCTAGGTCCCATTTTATAATTTTATCATTCTATTTATATACATAATTATAGTATAAGCAATGCATGGTAAATAACATGTAAATAGCAAAAAATTTTATGAGAGTATAGGGATCACTTCCATGTGGTGTAATCAAGAACCAACAATTTCATGGAGAAGGTGAAATATGGTACATTGCCATCCTACTTCAGGTCCTTATAACCCAGGCTTGCATAACATATGGCCCAAGGCCCACCAAAGGATTTTGGGCAGCCCTTGAAAAATGTAGAGGGTATAAAAGAAAGTAAAGATGTAATGAGTGCTTTATCTGTGCCCTGCTTCACCTGCCTTCCTCTAGTCACTATTGTACCCATCATGTAACCTGGCAGGTAGGTTGCCACAGCACATTCTTTCCTGTCTACACATGAGTCAGTCTGTCTCTAGTCTGAGAGGAATAAGAATCATATCTTTTGCTGTGTTTTCAGTCCTTACTGGCATTGAACAGAGACAAAATGAGTGTAGCAATATGCAGCTGATGCCTGATAAGCCATGAGCAGCAACTACTCAAGGGCTTCTTCCTTTTCCTAAGCTCCACTGCCACCCTCCAAGTTACATGAATGTCTGGTGCTCTCTCCGAGGAGTCAGTATTTCTTTGTATGTTAGCAGTTGCTGTGGAGATTTTTTGGCTCTAATATTAAAGTTTTTGGGGTGACTTTGTAAAATGAGTGACAAAAAGAAATGGAAGATAAAATCAGAACATAGAGTATTTAATCCAGAGTGAACAAATTAATACTTGTTTGCTTACATGAGAGACAAATATTGTGCCTTGTTTGCCAAGAAGTAATAGCCATTCTGAAGAAATATAGTCTTCATCGACATTTCAAATCAAAACATCCTGACTTAAGCAAATTAGACACCAATGAAAAACAAATTAAAGTGTCCAAATAGTTGAAAAACCTCAGTGGGGAACAATGGTTTTTCAAGAAAGTAAACTCAGAAAATGAGGCAGCTACTAAGGTTAGTTTTCAGATTTCTAAGGAAATCGATTTCAGACATGATTCTGGAGTATGATTACTGATTGTTGATAAAAAGTGTAATTAATGTGTCTCATTAACTAAATGTAAGCAGTAAGAAAACCTGAAAAATGTATTAAAACTAGTACTAAGTAATAAGTGTAATTAACTTATATTAATTGAAATTTCCCTTTTATCTTTATTTGTAAAGTCAACCACTAAAAACCTATCTTCAGTCCAAAGAAGTTTAGCCTACTTTAATTTTGGCCCCTACCTACTGCCAAGTTGTGTAGGTCTGTTATAACCTCTCTCCTGGACTATTGCTAAAGCTTTTTTTATTGTATTCCCAGCTTCCATTCTGTTATCCTTCTAATCCATCCTTCATGTTTCTGCCAAAATAATCTTCCTACAGCACGAATCTGAGCATGTCACTACCCTCTTCAAGAACCCTAATTTATTCCCTATTGCTTCTAAGATAAAATACAAACCTCTTTGCTTGGCATTTAAAGTCCTTTTTAATCTGGCTCCATCCAGACTTTTTAGTCTAATCCAGTAGCAGAACAATCCCCTTGACCCAACTCAGCAGTAGATTGAACTGTCCAGCTGAGATGCTATAAGACCAGGTGAGCTGACCTCCCAGTGGAGACAATGTGCCTTGTGAAGAGCCAACCCAGACTAGTAGTGGAGCAATTTATCCATCATCAACACCAATGCTTCACCCCACAGTAACCTTCATAAAGCCTCTCCGGAGAAAGAAAGGACTTTGAGACTTAACTGTTTCAGAGTTATGAGTTGCCTTGGCTACATATATGCCCTATGTATATGCCTTGCTACCATTGTATTTTAAGTATGAACCCACACTTTCCTCTCGTAGATCCAACAGAATCTACTGACTAAATGTTAAGTAAAAATACAATGGTGGGGCCCCATGAGCTACCTTGTTAGAAGAAATGCTTCCTAGAACCATCACTGGCAGAAGCCCTTTTAGGGCTTCTAACCTGCCAGTGCCAGTTGGGGAAAGTCTACAGAGGATGCTACATGTAGAATAGGAGGGGTTGGTTGTTCATGTTGATCTCTAATGTCCCTTCCAAGTTCAACATTTTAGGATTGTATAAAATAGAGATTCAGCTAATTTTAAGAAGATAAGTTTAGTTTTAGATATCTTGAGTTTGAGGTGATGGAGAGATATTTGGGTAGAGATCTACAGAAGGAAGATTAGAAATGGGAAATAGGAACTAAGCTGTACAGTAGACATGATTAAGGAATCATTTGCATAAGGGTGAGGATTGCATGTGTAGGAATGAATGAAATTTTCTGGGGAGAGGGTGGTATGAAAGGGATTATTCCTCTTGCCTCACCTTCTACTACCTAATCCTGTCCATGAAGAAGTCCCATGGATGCCTATGAACCCTAATCACTGGCATCCTGCTGCAAGAGACAACACCCACTGGCCAGAAATAGGTATTAACTCAGTTAACTCTGATGCAGTTTCAACCCTTGGGTAGTGGTCCTCTTAGACTTTGGAGTGTAAGCCCTTGACTTAAAGGACTTGTTTGATTTTAGGGTGTGTAGGACCACAAGCAACTCAATCTCTTATGCTTCAGCAGTGATGCCAAGGAGAAATTGTATCATGGTGATATAATGCCACCAAAGCACTATGATAAGATTGTGCCAGAGGAGTAACACTTTGCTAAATTGCTTTCTTCTCTTCCTCTTCTTCCTCTGTCTTTCTTCCTTTGTCCAAAATGCTGTCATCTTTTTAGTTATATTGTTCAAGCACAGAATGCTTATTTAGTAGCCAAGATGTTGGCATACTGTAGCATCTGTTTCTCTTCCCCTTTACTGAAATCTACAGATTTTTAAAGAGTAGAATGTGTTATTTTTGTGTTAGTAAAAGTAGGAACTTAATATGGAAAAATGGCCAATAACATTTAATTGACACTATCAAAATCACTTTCTGATGGTAGTTGCCTCCCTACTAGGTGGAGAATAATAAGAAATGGTAGGGAATAAGATATTCTGGATGGGATAAAGCCAAAGGATATCTTTTTTCTCTTCTCTCTCTCTTTTTTTTGTCTATCCCAATTTGGCTTTATTTTAGAACTTTTACACATGATGCACATACATTCAAAACTTATTACCTCTATAAGAAGAAAGAGATACAATTTGTGGGAGGCTGTATATATCTAGTGTATTTAGGATAAACTGGTGTTCAGTCCTGATTCTACTCACTTTGTGGAACTCTGTAGTTCATCTGTAATTTAACTTCCCCCACTAAAGTCCTCCAGTGCCTCCTCCTGGTGTAAAGGTGAAACTGGATTCTCCAAGTTGAAGCAAGACCATAAAACTTTGGTGGGGAAGACTTGGCAAGCACCTGTCAGTGTGTTAGTAATTCAAGGACCAGAATAGAGTTAGTAGGTGACAATTATTTTTGACCATAGCACTCCCTGAAATTCTACTAAGGCAAGTAGGAGGTTTTGATCTGGATAAATTGAGAGATTTAGGAAGTGATTGTTTAATTGAATTGACAGAGTACCCACATTGATTAAGTCATGTATCTTTTGAAATATTTGTAGACTAAACTGAGGAAGGAAATTTATGTCCCTTTCCCAAAGGATAAAGAGGCCTGACAAGAGCCCCAGGCTAAGAATTCATGCAGTACAGTACCTGGAATGATGGAATTTCAGAGCTGCCAATGTCTTTAGAAATCATCTAGTCAAACTCTCTCATTTCATTTTATTAATTAATTTAGTTTTCGTTTCCAACACTCACTTTCATAAGACTTTGAGTTCTAAATTCCACCCCCACCAAGATGGCATGCAATCTGATAGAGGTTATACATGTATCATACATGTATAATAAACATATTTCCACATTAGTCATGTTGTGGAAGAAGAATCAGAACAAAGGGGGAAAACCAGGTAACTCACTCATTTTAAAGGTAAGGAAATTCTAGACCTGGAAAGAGAAGTGACTTGACTTGTCCAAGCTCAGTTAGTGAGAGATTCAAGGAAAATCTTGGATTCAAGGAATTGAATTCAAGGAAATTTCAAGGAATTTTCAAGGAAAATTCAAGGAAAAAAAGCACAGGATGGCTCTTAGAGATTCAACCCTATTATTTTACATATAAGAAAATCTAGGCTTAGAGATTAAAAAGTTTAGCTATAGTCACACAGCTAGTTAGTGGCTGAGCCAGGGAAACTCAAGTCTTTTGCCTTGTAGTCCAATTCAGGTTTCGTTCTATTTTGGGAAGATGGCTTGGTTTCTCCTGATTCTTTAACAAAAAATGTTTTTGTCAAAAAGCATACCATATGCTCAGAAGCAGCTGAGTCTAATGGCAGGCAATATGTGACAGCTTCTTTTGGGATACAGCCATCACATCCTCTACCTTAGGGCTCTGGTTCTTGAGATGAGTTTTCTCTGTGTTCTCTTCTGAGATACACTCATTCTGAACTTATACTAAGCAGAAGCTTACACGATCTGTGGTCTCCGACATTTTTAGTACACAGAGAAGGGAAAGCAGGGAGCTGGTTTCTGATCCTGATTTATGATTTTTTATTACTTCATTACTCCTAACTACACACAAGTCCGTGCTCTCTGTCCCTTACAGTCACCAACGCTATTTTGGGCTGAGATTTGCGCCCCTTCAGGGAAGAAGGTACATTGCATAGCTCTCTTAGGAAGAGCTCTATTCCTTTAAAGCCAACTCTTGGAAAGGAAAGGCCTGGACCATACCATTCAGTAGAAACAGGGAGGAGAAGAGTTTTGGGGAGCAGGGGAGGTATAGATCTTGAGCTCTCAGAGCTGGCCTCGAGGACTAGCCCGGGCTGAAATCTCGAGAGCTTGGTTTCCGTATATCTTGAAAGGTGAGACTCGTCTGGTCGTACCTGTCCTGAGGCAGGTGTCTACGTCTTCATCTCCCCCCACCTCAAGCATTCCATCGTCCCGTCCCAGGGAGGAAGTAGTTGCAAAATCATTCCAACTAAATCCCATCCTCTATCCCGATGAGCCGCATCTATCACGACAGCGCCCTCCGTAACAAGCCGGTGCACAGCACTCGGCTGCCCGGCTCTTGGGACCCAGCTGCATACCAGCGGTAGGGCTCCCGTCTGGGCTCCATTCTGCGCTTAGGGCTTGGGCAGCTCTTCTGCGGGATCTCTGCACTCGATTCTTTCCCTAGCCCGGAACCTGGACGGGGCCGGGCATCTGCTGGCCCTCTTTTATCTTTTTGGCTCCAGCTCCTTTCCGCCCAGCTGGGAATGAGGGTGGGGAAGAAGGGGACCTGGGAGGAGTGGTCAAGGTCTTTGCATTGGGGTGGAGGGTGCCTCAACTTTGCCGTATTGTTTTCCTTCTTTGGAAAAAAATGACTTTTAATGGTTATAAAGCCCCCAAGCAACGTTAAAGCCATCCTGGCTAAGGACTGGACTCCCAAGTTAACTTGAGGGCGCGCAAGATCCGGAGTCTGGGCTGCCACTGCACGGACCCCACCTATTTCCTTGTTCCTGACTGGTTTGAGGTTAGGTTCCCCCTAATGTTCACATTTACAGAATCCTTTAAGGTATAGAGGCTGTGCTTACCCTGGCCCGGTTAGGTGGCGTGGTACAGATATCATCTCCAAGTTACTTAAGAGAAAATTGACTTTTTTTGGAGGCAGTCGGGGTTAAATGATTTGCCCAGGGTCATACTGCTACTCTCTAAGGCTGGATTTGAATTCAGATCCTCTTGATTACAGGGCTGATGCTCTATATACTTCTCCATCTAGCTCCCCCAAAACTGGCTTTTGGAGGGCAGTGATGTTCTGGGGACTCATGCCAAATATCTAGAGATCAAGTCCCAAATTCTTTCCTTTTCCAGTTCTAATAATACCCCATAGCAATCTCTCTTCAGGCAATTTACTTTTTAATAAGACCATTCTTGTACCAGTAGAACCCTGAGGAGCAAAAAAGGCTCAATGAATGGGCCAGGGTCACATGGAACTGTAGCAAGGCTGCCATGGACAGCAACCTTATTTTGTTTCTGTGCTTAGTATTCATTTTGAAAGCTTTTATTAAATGCCTACTGTGCCTAATGTCCAAGGAGCTGTGGTTACAGGAATAGAAAGTAGGCTGGCCTTGGAGTTGTGTAGAGCTGGGGTCAAGTCCTACAGCTTAATATGACCACAGAATAGGCATCCCAAACTCATTGTGTCCAAAACCGAATTCTTTATTTACTTGCCAAAACTTATCCGTCTTCTGAACTTCCTTCTTAGTATGGAGGTTTCCACTTATATCCCATTATCCAGATTGGAAACCTTAGTGCAGACCCTCATCTCCTCTCATTTGGCCTTTTACGATAGTCACCTGATTTATTTCCCTGCTTCAGGGCCCTATGTAGGCCAGTCTTTTTTCATAGAGTTGCCAGATGATTTTCCTAAAGTTTAAGCTTGACCATGTCACCATCCTACTTAGTAAACCCCAGGGGCTCCCTATTATTTCCTCTATTTGTCATTTCCAAAGTTCTTTATAACCTGGCCTCCAGTCTTTTTTCTTTTTTGGAGAAGGGGGGAAGGCAGGGCAATTGGGGTTAAGTGACTTGCCCAAGGTCACACATCTAGTAAGTGTTGAGTATACTCCGATCCTCCTGACTCCAGGTTCAGTGCTGTATTCACTGAGCCACCTGGACACCCCCATCCAGTCTTCTTGCACATTACTCTTCATACTGGCTACAATCTTACCATACTGGCCCACTTCCTCTTCCTCAGGAAGGAAACTCATCAGCAATCTTTGTGCTTTTGAACTGCCTGGAATGCTCAGGAGAGCATCTTCACCTCTGCCTTAGACCCTCTGCCTCTGTCCAAGACTCAACTCAAACCCCATCTACTAACTTTCTGAGGTTGTTTTCCATCCACACTGTACCTATCTATACAAGTCTTTCCTATTGGAGTATAAGTTCCTGGAGGGCAGAGACTGCTTTTCATTTTTCTTTGTATCCCCTGGCTCTAACTGGGTTTCCCTATTATTTATTAAGGTTAAATGCTTGTTGGTTGATTGACTGACCTGTTAGTGCCTCAGACAGTTACCTAAAACTAAATTGAATCACTACACTGGGCTTCCAAGATAAAGGAAAAAACAGTTCCTGCCCTCAAAGCTTACATTCTATTTAAGCTTAGCATTTTGCTAGCATCCCTAGAGTATATTAGGAAAGTTTATTAGTTCATGATAAAATAGAGTTTTCTGAGCTTCCCATGTGACTGCCTCTTTAATAATGATAATAGCTCTGGTAGCTCTAGTGATGATGTCTCTGGTATGATTTGAACACATTTGTTCCAAATACACTACATTAAATTGCCTCTTATTTTGACATTAAGTAGATTTCTAGCTCTTGGTCACTAATGGTTCAGTTTTTTTTGTTTTGTTTTGTTTTTTGCTTTTTGAAGGGGTAGTAAGGCAGGGCAATTGGGGTTAAGTGACTTGCCCAAGGTCACACAGCTAGTAAGTATTAAGTGTCTGAGGTTGCATTTGAACTCAGGTCCTCCTGATTTCGGGGCTGGTGCTCTAGTCACTGTACCACCTAACTGCCCCAGTTCAGTTTAAGCACTTGAAATTTAACTTGCATCAATTGTAGGCCTTTTTTTCCCATACAAGACCAAATTTAGGCAAAATTTGACCCTGTGTGAATTTTTTATTCAGAACAAGTCCTCTTTCCCCACTGTGTCCTCCTCCCCATTTTAGAATAGACTGTGTGAGAAAGAGGGGAGGTTTATGGAAAGTTTGGCACCCCTGAGGGATTATTTAAAAGTTAATGGAAACAAAATCCCTCTGGCATCAAGACCCTGCACTATCTGTTTTGGGTGATTCCTCTTCCATGATCAAAGGGCTCTAGTTCATCCCCACTGCAGTGGTATGAGCCCTAGTCAAACTGTGTTTATTCTGCTTTGTGTCACTATGGCACTGAGGAGGCTGATTTAAGTATTTTAAAGAACAAAACAACCCAGCACTAGGTAACCCTTCCCTGTAAGTGGGGTCTGAATTATTTTTTGCTTTGACAGATGGGGAAGCCAAATTACAGAAAAGCAAAATAACTTTTGGTACATCTCAGCACATCTCTCAGCAAGAATTAGGAGGGGAGCTCCAAAAAGACACCTGACTCTCAGTCTAACACCCTATTAATTGCTTAATATTTCCCCAAGTGCAGACTGTGCCTCCTCTGCCAACTTGTGCCAGCTTCCCACTGTGATAGTGAATGTCTTGTTAATCATTGCCAAGATACAAAGTCCTGTAACAGTATTAGCATTGTCCTCTCTTGATTTTGCATGGAGTGCTGAGTTTGTGCAATTCGGTCCTATATGTTACTAGGTAAAAACTAGAGAACATGTCTGTTTCTCAAGAAGTTTTAGTCTTATAGGGGATATAGACAATGTAGCCATTGACTAAGCTGGGGCTTGACAAATTTGTCTTGGATCTAGGAGCTAGCCCTAAAACTTGAGAATGTATTGTTTTTCAGCTTTTAAAGAAAAAAAATAAAAATATAAAGGGTTAGTGGTGGTCGTGGAGAAAGGCAACAAGTCTTTACTGTAACCCAGTGCTTCTCAGATTGAGAAGATGTGACATCAGGAGATAAAGGAAAATCAAAGACTAGAGGATTTGACCAGGAAGGGAAAAGTCAATTTAAGACAGAGGAAAGACTTCGTAGAATCTTTTTCCTTTTTGAGGAAATAGTGGTTGCAGGGGGGTCACACAGCTAGTAAGTACCTGAGTCTGGATTTGAATTCAGGTCCTCCTGACTCCAGCACTGCTGCTTTATCCACTATGCCACCTAGCTGCCCCTGTGGAAGCTTTTAATGCAGCTTATTTGATTCATATGGGGGGAGTCCCTTCCTGATGGCATGTGTTATGACCCTTCCCCTGTGTACTTGTTGACACAACAGTTAGGATGGATAATAGGTTGAATAATAGCTATTGTAAAGGCTGGGCGATTTTCTCCAGACTCAGTTGGGGGAGATTCACAATATCGGATTAGATTACTTCCTGGGTGACTGGGAAAGAGCCCAAATTCTGGTGGCCAGTGACCCCTCTGCCACACATCTCCTTTCCTGGGAGTACAGGCCTTAGTGGAGGCCCACAGTAGGGCTCCTGTGGGTGAAGTCAAGGCTGAACTCACTGCTCCGGCCATCCATCAAGCAGAGCAGTCTTTTCATGTTACATCATTAGTATAATTTAAATATGCATGACTAAGAAGAAATGTAAGTGGGAAGAATGAAGTACAGTTCTGTAGTTTGAGGGAAACATTTTCCTCAAAATGCCAGGCACTGCCATGGTGACCAGGCAACCAAGATTGATTGAGTCCTGGAATAAGCTTTTCTCTAGCTTAAAAACCTAAGAATTAGGGCTTTCTGTCTTCTCTTCAGGGGCTTGGAATCAGGAAGACTCCTCTTCCTGAGTTCAAGTCCAGCCTCAGACGCTTACTAGCTGTATGACCCTGGGCAAGTCACCTAACCCTGTTTGCTTCAGTTTCCTCCTCTGTAAGAAGAAAATGACAACTACTCCAGTATCTTTGCCAAGAAAACCCCAAATGGAGTCATGAAAGTTGGATGACTAAACAACCAACAACAACTCTCTTCTCTGCCAGCATTCTGTCCCTTATGTGTGTATATGTGTGAACATATATGTGTGCATAATATATGTACATATATATAATATGCATATATGTCATCTGCATGAAGATGACTCCCAGATCTTCATGAGCCCTCTTCCCTCTCCTGAGCTCTAGTCTCTATAAGCAGCTGCCTGTTGGAGATTTATGAATGGACAAGTAATGATTGACTAGGCCATATCTACCTTTTTTTGCTCCTTCCTTAAAGTGTGTCCCTCATTTGGTCTAAAGCATCAAATGTTTCTCAAACTTTAAAGCAAAATACACATATCAGCTATTGTTTATATCATTTGCCTCTGAAATCCTTAGAAGAATGAATGCACTGTGTAAATAGAAGGGGCGTTTTTCATTCTGTATAGTTTTTCTTTGGCCCTGGGTAACAAGGGTCGATATGGAAGACAGGTCACAGCTCTGTGTTAGTGTGGCTTGTGACTTAGAGTCTTAGTCTTATGGTTCCTTCTTTTTTTTTTTTTTAAAGCAATTGGGGTTAAGTAACTTGCTCAAGGTTACACGGCTAGTCATTATTTATGTGTGGGTGCTCATTTTCTGAGGTCGGATTCGATCTCGGGTCATCCCAACTCCAAGGCCGGCTCTCTTACACACTGCGCCACCTAGCCGCCCCTTATGGTTCCTTCTTAAAGATTTCTAGCTAGGTTAATCTCACCTTTTCCTCTTTTTGCTAGGGGAAATGGTATCCTTCTGGAGGGAGAACTGGTTGACCTCTCTCGTCATAGCGTCTCAGATGCCAATGGCAAAAAGGTGAGCGTGATGTACTCCTGAGCAGGGAGAATCCGTGCAACATTAACTGGAAAAGCCTTTGGGAGGTTCAGACCATGGGGAGCAGGTCGTAGACAATGAGCACATAATGCACCATTTTGGGGCAGCAGTTGATTGGGCCAACATTTATACTGAGATATTTAGGGAAGGGGGAATAAGCAGTTATTAAGCCCCTATTATATATCAGGTATTATGCTAAATGCTTTACAAATATTATCTTGTTTACTCACAACAACCCCATGAGGTAGGTGCTATTACTGTTCTTATTTTATAGTTGAGGAAACAAGCAGTTCAAAGTTAAGAGACTTGCCCAGGGTCGTAGAGCTAGTAAGTGTCTGAGACTGGATCTCAAATCATTTAAAAATCCATTTGAACTCAGGACTTCCTGGCTCTGGGTGCTATATCTATGTATATACACACACACATAAGTGAGTATGTTTATGTGTGTATATGTAGATGTACATATGTATGTATGTATATAATATGTATGTATATGAAAATGTGTCAGAGGCAGGATTTGAGCCTAGGTGTTTCCAAGGCCAGGGCACAACCAGATGAGAGTTTTTTCATTCTTTATCATAAAGGACAGCTCTCTAGGAAGGGGTAATAGGAGGGATACAGTTAGAAAGAGGTGATATAAAAACAAAAGCTATCAATAACAATGTTTCAAAAAAATATATACTTTGGTACCCCAGTAATTGATAAGGAGCCAACTGTCCCTCCATGCAGTAATTATATTATTACTTCTAGTTTATGGAGCCCCGGGGCATTATAAAGGAAATCCCAGACCCAAATAAAACATAGAACACCTTGAAGGGCCCCCCATAGAGCAAGAGGGCCAGAACAGACATTCAGTTTGTCCCTTTCATACTAACCTATTTTTCCTACTTTTCCTAACATAGAGAAATCTGTGTTTTCTATGGAGACTTTTTTTTTGCTTTTTTTGGAGGGCAGTTGAGGTTTAGTGACTTGCTCAAGGTCACACGGCTAGTAAGAGTGTCAAATGTCTGAGGCTGTATTTGAACTCAGGTCCTCCTGACTCCAGGGCTGATGCTCTATTCACTGCATCACCTAGCTACCCCTCCATGGAGACTTTTAAGCAATTGCAAGGGAGAAATAACAGAAATACTATCATTAGCAATACACACCAAAGGAAGAAAAGTCAACAACAAATACCTAGAGAAACTGGCTGACAGATAAAAATTATAACTGATTCTCTCTCTGTATAATTATATATTATAATGTAGTCATATGTAATTATGACATATAACATATAATGATGCATTTTATATGTAATGCATTATATATTATAGAATTTCATACGTGTGTATATGTATATATACACACACACATAGATGCCAACTTATTCTAGGATATCTAAGGTTACTTAAACTAAGTAACTTAAGTAACCATAAATATCTCAGTATAAATATTAAGTACTTAATAAATAAAAAATATAAATAAAGGTACTAGAAAGTAGATGATTGGGGTAGCTAAGTGGCAAAGTGAATAGAGCACTGCCCTGGAGTCAGGAGAACCTGAGTTCAAATCCAGCTTAAGAGACTTGACACTTAACTAGCTGTGTGACCTTGGGCAAGTCACTTAACCCCAATTGCCTTGCCTTCTCCCCTCAAAAAAAAGGAAATTAGATGGTCTAGATGGTCACTGGTTTATAAGTTGTTTGAGATATATCAGTAGGCCATTTTTTGGTGATATAGGCCAGGTGTAACCGAGAGTGCTTGGCTCTGATAGACTATTTTTTTTTGGGGGGGGGTGCAGGCAGTTAATTGAGTGTTTGTAAAGAGTTCATTTGAAGCTAAATGGCCCAGTGTGACTTTAAGGCCATCACAACTCCACTTTTTGACCTTGGGATTTCTCCTCTTTTGTTATTGTAGTATGTGGTGTTTTTATTAGTTTGGGATGGGCTAATGAGCCTACATACACCATGTGCCAATCTGGGGGGGTAAGTGATGATGAAACTGAAGTCAGATCACAGCATTAACTAGGAATTTTGACATCTGAGGCAAGTTCCTTTATGCAGTAGTAGGGTTACCTCCACCCTACAAAAAGGCATCAGTGTAGGTCTTTAGTGTGGCTGCATAGAGCTATTGTCTGAGGATCAACAAAGTTCAGAGAAACTTATTTGTGCCTTGATAGCAGGTTTCTTAGTTTTGGGGTCACACCAGTCCTCAAAGACCATAAAGTATGCTGCAGAAAGGTTATGATGAAAGTTGGTGAAGGAAGTACCCTCCTTGATGAAATCACAGATGCTTTTGGCATGATAGTAAATGTCCCTTCTAATCTGTCATCATTTCCTATTATCCACCGACAGATGTAGTTTTTTGTTACCATGTCTCAGGGCCTTAGCGATGAACACATTGAAGTAACGAAAAAGAAGAAATCAAAGTTTGATAATAGGAGACTCTGACCAACCCTAAACTTGAAAGAGAATGTGCTTCCTCCTGCCCATCTCTTTAATGAGCCTGCATTCTGATGATTTGGCAGCCCTCAGTAAGGAGTTTCTCATTCTCTTTTCTTTTACAGTGGGTGCTTAGTGCTACTCACTTCTCTGTTAAATTCCTCAGACAACAGTGGGTTAAGATTCTTTATTTCAGACTTGTTACAAACATTGTAAGAAATAACTCTATGGCTTCCTGATTTGATAATTTTTCCATTTTCATTCATTTAAAAAAAATCTTTATTTACTGTCTGATATATATCAGGCTTATGGTTCAGTAGCACAGAGGACACAGAAAACAACCAAAGGGGAAGGCAGCCTGTGATAGGAGCCTTCCAAGGTCTTCAGCTTGGGGCCAGCGTCATTATGAATGGTAGCTCCAGGGGTCGTATCTAAATATCCTAACCAGCTGTGTGATATTAGGCAAATCAGGGCACCCCCCCCTAGGCTTCAATTTCCTAATTTCTCAAATGAATGAAGATAGATTAGGTAATCTCTAAGGTCCATCTGTAAATTACAGAAACATTTAATGTCATTGATGAAACTGGGAAGCCCTTTTCTAGTAACATGTGTTGTATATCTTTTTTCCTTGTGCTATTACCTATAACTGTAATGGTACTTTGGGTGCTAGTTGAGGGTATGACACATTAACCTTGCCTTCTGTAATGTGTTGCAATTTGCAAATTTCCTCCCAATCACCCTTTGAGGTAGGTAGTATAAGTATCATTACCTCCATTTTCTTTTTTTTTTTTTTAAACTGTTTCTGAAAACAGATGTCCCATTCCACACCTCCAGTCTGTCACCTGATACAGTGGGTAGAGCACTAAGTTTGGAGTTAAGAAGACCTGAGTTCAGATTTGAGTTCAGATCTGGCCTCAGACACTAACTAGCTGTATGACCCTGGGCAAGTCAAATATGATAGTAATTGTAAAGCGCTTAGTACAGTGCCTGGCAGGTAGCAAGTGCTATGTAAATATTAGCTATTATTATTAAGAGGAGGCTAGCATGTGTTATCATCAATTTTCTGGAGTCATGATTGGTTGTGGCTTTAATCAGAGTTCCGAAATCTTTCAAAGTTGTTTTCTTCTACATTGTTCTAGTCACTTTCAAAATTGCTCTTCTGAATCTATTCACTTTACCCTGTATCAGTTCTTAAGAGTTTTCAGGTTTTTTGTAAATCTTTCTCTTTCGTGGTGCAATAACATTCTGTATATTTGTATACCATCATTTTTCCAGCCACTCCCCAATAGATGAGCATCCTTTTTATTTCCAGTTCTTTGTTCCAACCACAATAAAAATTTTTCTTTTTTTTTCATGAAATATTTTTGCATTATTCCCATTTTACCAAGAAGTAATAGTTTACTATGGGGTGAAGGTAGCAATGTAACATTAGCCAGCCTGTCACTCAGTGAATAAGCATTTATTAAGCCTGTATTATGTATCAGGTCCCCGTTTATTCCTGACCCTCAGTTCACTGATCCCTCTCCTGACTGATTTGTGCTGGTATATGGTGTTCTAGTATTTGGGAACAGGGTCAGCTAGACAGCAGATAAAAATTCAGGACACAGCCCTAGGAGAAGGTGTGTAAAAGTCATGGGATCTTGGGGGTAGAGTGGGCCAGTCAAGGAAGTGAGACCTGTTGATGGCAGGTATTCTATAGGTGGAAGGAAACAGTCACCCTTCCCATGTCATCACCTGGGGCATTGCCCTGATTACCCCAGTTAGCTGTTAGTTCCAGCTCTGGTTCATATCCAGTCTAACCCTGCTTATCAGAATTATGGCAACAGGAGGATCAGAGTTTATAGGGTTAGAGTTCCAGGGCATAGTAGACATTCCTCCTGCCTCTGATCATTAGAATTGGGTACTAGGTGTGGCACATAATACTGAATGGGCAGTTGTAATTGACTGATTGGCCAGAAATGTTGATGGGGGCAAGCTAATCCCCAGAAGCAGGTAGGACAAAGCAGGGAAACCTGTTTTACTTTTTCTCTGCTTGACTCTAGGAACGTTACTATGTGCTGTATATCAGACCCAGTCGCATCCATCACCGCAAATTTGACTCCAAGGGGAATGAAATAGAACCAAACTTCAGCAACACCAGGAAGGTGAACACAGGCTTCCTCATGTCCTCATATAGTAGGTATCCCTTGCACTATTCCAGGCTGTCAAAGCATCTGCATTTCTTCTGCCTTATTCTCTGTAGCTCTCCTTTCTTTCTACCCCCAAGACTTTCCTTATGATTGTCCTTTCTGCCAGCCCTTTCTTTCTTTCCCCTTGCTTCTAGATTTTTTCACATCTTGGAAGTTTCATCTTAGTATTAAATCAGTCTTGAAAAACTAGGGCTCAGTGGATAGAGTGCCAGGTATGGAGCCAGGAAGACCTGAGTTCAAATCCAGACCCATACTTACTGACTGTGACCTTGGGCAAGTCACTTAACCTTGTTTGTCTCAGTTTCCTCATTTGTAAAATGAATTGGAGAAAGAAATGGCTAATTGCCCCCATATCTTTGCCAAGAAAACACCAAATTGAGTCTCAAAGAGTGGGACATGACTGAACATACCATCTGAAAGCTTTGGCAGCCTAAAATATAACTTGGTTTGTGGGTCCCTATAAGGTTAGGGACTGGTTAACCTACCTATCATTTCCTCCAAAATTTATTTATCCAAAGAGATAAATAAGAGAGAAAGATAAGAGAAGCAGATGGATGGGTAGCATAGAGGAGAAAATACTGACTACCTATTCCTCTTTTCTGTTTTAGATGCTATTGAGCAGGCTGGCTGATTTTATAATATAGCTTTTTATCCATGTCGGCAGAGGCGAAATGAGTTCCATTTAGAGAAAAGTCTTCAGTCGGTACTCTTCACAGGGGAAAAGAAGGGAGACACAAAATTAAGTGGGAGAAGCAGGTTTTTTTTCCTTTCCATTTTCTTCTCAAAGTATGGGGTAGTGTATTGTAGTAGATAAGTAACAAGCCTTAGAGTCAGGCCTTCAGGACTTGGGTTCAAGGCTCTCTCAAATATAGAATGGTTGTGTGTGACCCTGAGGTAATCATTTAACCTCTAAGAGGCTCAAGCAACTCTCAAAGATTGTATGAGTTGCAGAACTAACACCGACCTGTACTGGTATGAAAAGTTTCCTGGGAGTCTCATACAGTGATGAAATCACAGATCTCTCCCCTGGAATGTTTGTGTGTGTGTGTGTGTGTGTGTGTGTGTGTGTGTGTGTGTGTGTGTGTGTGTGTGTGACTGCATAGATGTGTAAGTGTGAGTTATTTGAGGAAGGGGAAATATAATTGTAAGAATGGGGGTTGATTAGATTAATCCATTTAACACAGGCAATAGGGGGCAAAGTGGATAGAACATCAGACCTGAAGTCAGGAAGACTCATCATCCTGAATTCAAATCTATCCCCAGACTCTCACTCTAATATCTTTCCCAGGAAAACCCCAAATGAGGTGAAGAAGACTCAGACAGGACTGAATGACAACAAAAATAAATTTCAGCCAGTTTAATTGAAGCAATTAAAAATGCTAACTTTTAATTGCTTAATCAGTTTGGGAGGAATAAAGTGCTTTGATCATTGGGATTAAAACCATGATACCACACAGGAAATAATTACGACTGGATGAGAGAATCAGAAACACCTCTAGGTCTATGAATAAAAGAGCAAGCCAGTTAGCCAGGTGGCACACCAGTCTAGTTTGTGAAGGGGTTCTAGCCAAGTTCCTGAGAGAGAATCGATTGAGAGGAGGAGGATTCATCTCCCTTTGCTGCCCCCTACCCCTCATCTTCCCTTAGGATAGCTAGAGTTTCCATTTCTGAGGCATGGATAACCTCCCAATACAAGAGACAGCTAATTCGATGTCAGACATGGTGGCTTCTGGTACCATGGCAACTGGTCTGCTCATTTTCTTGTCGCCTTCTTTGCTATCCTTGATTTTTGCCCTTGATTTTTTTCCCCATTCTCCCCTATAATGATGAAGCTGAATGGGTAAATCAGCCAATCAATCTTTTTTTTTTTCTTTTTGGAGGGCAATTGGGGTTAAGCGACTTGCCCGAGGCCACATGGCTAGTTTTTGTGTTAAGTATCTGAGGCCGAATTTGAACTCAGATCCTCCTGACTCTAGGGCCAGTGCTCTACTCACTGTGCCACCTAGCTGCCCCCGCCAATCAGTCTTTAGTTCTCCTGGCCCTGATCTCCCATGGATGATAAAAATATAGACCTGGTTAGGTTAATTTTACTGCCTAATAGGTATAAGAATAAGGGAATAGAGAGTGTGGCTCATTCTAGGCTTCTTTCCAGGGTTAGCCCCTGACCCATGGAGTATCTCAGTGATACAAATGCTGACAGTGATGGTGACCTACTATGTGCCAGGCCCTGCGCTAAGCCCTTTATGGTTATTATCTCACTTGATCCTAGGGAAGATTGCCACTCTCTAGAAGCTAAGATATGGTCACAGTCCTATAGAGTTAAAATGTACCAATAAATGTAAGCAGCACAATGAGGAGATATATCAAGGTTGCTTTGAAAAGAAGATAAAAATGAAACACATCCCTGCCCTTTCAATGCAACTTTACGATGTTTCTGAGTATTTTTAGCTTCTGCTGTCAGTGTTAGTGAGGCTGGCCTCTCAGACACATCGTGCTCACTCCTGTCTCCGTGATTTCATTCATATTGTCTGTCCTTGCCTCGGACACCATTCTTACTGCTGAAATCTTGTCCATCCTTCATGGCCTGCGTCCAGTCTTGTCTCAACCAGGAAACCTTTCCCGACTACTCCAGGTCCTCCTTAATGTTTCCTTTGTCTAAATTATGGCAGGTATAGTGTACAACAGACAATTGAGCACTTACTTACACTTTTGATGGATCTATGATTACTCCCACCCCTGTGCAGATTGTGGCCCAATCACACCAATTTATCTGTGGGATTCGTACCCATGTCTTTCTGTAAACATTCCCTGAATGACCTACCCAGCATGCTGTAGACTCTCCTCTGACTCTGGTCATTTCAGAGCTATGAGTACAGTGCATATGCTCTCTCTTATCCCTCACTTTTCCTATGTGACTAACCCATCTCTTTTACTATGCCCCCAATAATACAATTATGCTACTCTTCACTTGATACTCTTCTGTGGCCTACTTGTGTGTCTGTCCACTGACCTTTGGGATAGGTGAAAAAAACAACTAATTGATAAATTTTATTTTAATCCAAAAGACAAATAAACCAACAACAAAGTATAGCCTCCATCGGAAGTTCAGCTGAAGAGCCCAAGAGAGGGATTGTGGCTCTAAGTAGTGTAAATTACCGTTTGCTTTTGTAATGACCATTTCTTAAAAGAGAAAAATGCTGGTGCCCTTTAACTGGTACAGAGTACTACAACACTGAGCCTTGTTGTCGCCTGGATTTTGTTGCTGTTTGTCTTCATTTACGTCGTTGTAGTCTGTATGAATGGTGTCCTTTGCCACTCCTTACTGCATCATTTCATAGAAGCGTTCCCACATTTCTCTGAATTCTTCATATTTGTCATTCCAAGAATATTCCATTTCATTCATATGCCACAATTCATTCATTTACTCTCTCAACCCTGGGTGCATGGTTTATCCCCAGCTTTCTGCTTTTATGAATAGAGCTTCTTTGGAAACTTGTATAAAGATAATGTCTTTTCTTGCTGTCATTGACCTCCCTGGAGTCAAAAACTCCTAATGAATAACTGGGTTGAAAGATATGAACACTTTTGTAATTTTTGTCATATGATTTCATATTGCTTTTGGAAATAGACCAGTTCATGCTCCCACTGTCAGTGAATTAACATGCTGCTTTTTCCATAGCCCTGTCAGCCTTGAATATTTCAACCATTACCAGTTTGATGGATTCAAGGGGTCCCCTGCAGGTTTTGACTCTTCTGAGATCATGGTATTCCATGATTCACTGCCATATTGACGTCATCATCATCATTATCTTTGTTACTAACATTTATATAGTGCCTACTGTATACTAGACACTGTGCTTAGCATTTTACAGATAACTCATTTGATCCTCACAACAATCCTGGGAGGTAGGTGCTATTATTATCCCCATTTTTCAGGTGAGGAAGTGAGGCAAACAGAGGTTTAGTGACTTTGCCCAGGATCATACTGGAAAGTATGCACAGCTAGGAAGTGTCTGAGTCTGGGTTAGAACTCGGGTCTTCTTGCCTCCAGTCCTATTACTCTATTCGTTGTACCACCTAGCTGCCCCATCATCAGAAGAATTATGATGTTGACTAGATAGATGGACTTTTGTGTCAGTGAGGCATCTATGTGTGCAATGACTAACTTTGACAGACTCAGCCCGTGTCAGCAATGCAAAGTCCTAAAACAAAGGGCTCCTGATGGAAAATGCCATGGAAATCCAGAGAAAGGACTATGGAGTTTGAATGAAGAATGAAGCAGACTATTTTCTTTTTTTGTTGTTGTTTTGTTTTTTTCTTTCTCATGGTTCCTCCCATTTGTTCTAATTCTTCTATACAACATGACAAATGTGAAAATATATTTAATAGGAATTTATATGTAGAACATATCAGATTGCATGCCGTCTTAGGGAGGGGGAAGGGGATAGAGGGAGAGAAAATTTAAAACTTGTGGAAGTGAATGTTGAAAATTAAAAATAAACTAAAAAAACCCTAAAAATTAAAGGGGAACTTTTCCTTAAAAAAAAAAAAGGCATTTGGAGTAATTAAAAGTACAGTATGATATCCCAAATTAATTCCAGCCTGATGTTCTCTTCCTCTTGTTCAGTTGTGGACCCACCTCATTGTCTAACTAGTGTTTGTCCAGCATATACATACCCATGGGACTGGAGGCCCAATAGTGTGCTACCAGTCCAACTGAGAGTCGTAAATCTGAGCAATCTGTATTTTTCCTCTGCTTTATTTCTGGGGCACATGGCTAAGCTACTTTTTTTTTTTTTAAGCACCTATAGGCCTCATTTAGAAAATTCTAGGTAAGGGCAGCTAGGTGGTACAGTGAACAGAGTGAATAGAGCACTAGCCCTGGAGTCAGGACACCTGACACACTTACTAGCTGTGTGACATTGGGCAAGTCATTTAACCCCAATTGCCTTGCCTCCAGGAAAAAAAAAAAGAAAAGAAAATTCTAGGTTTTGGTGCAGATCAACACAATGTTTTGTACAAAAAGGAACACCTGGAGAAATTTGCCCTAAATAGTGACTTCATCTTTTAGCCTCCTCATGATGATAATAGCTGATCTTTATGTAGTGCCTGAAAGCTTATAAAGCATACTACACATACCATGTTACGTGATCTTCACAAAATCACTCTAAAGTATACAGATTAATACCCCAATTTTGTAGATGAGAAAACCAAGGTTTGCTTATGCTAACACATATAGTTAGTGTTAGAAGCAGAATTTGAACTCGTATTTTCCTGACAGTGTAGTGTTCTTTCCAGTACACCATGAGGACTGTCTAATTCCATGACCCTACCTGATACTTTTATTGGGCATATGTCTGTTTTATGTCTCACTTCACGTTGATCCCCAGCAGATCACTGAAAGTTCTATCCATGTGTGATATTAACACATATGGAAGGTACCTCGCTTGAAGAGAGGGTTTGAGGCTCTATTTTGTTCCAGTCATTCAAATGTTTTTTTTGTGACAGACAGTAGACAGAGTAAGCATATTCCTGCCACCTTTCAGTATGACTTTGAACATGTGTGTGCCATAAAAAGTCATCTGGGAAAACTTGGCTCTTTCCTTCTCATGTTTTCATGAAGGATGCCATCAATGTGTCCATAGGTGCCTCTGGAAGCTTTTATGGGTCGGGAGTTGTTGATTTCCCCTAGGCATCTTTTGTTGGGTCAGAGTACTAAAGGTGATCTTTTCTATTCTTTTGGAATCTTTCTCTCTTTGAAATATCTTGGTAATTGATCCCTGACTTTTAAAAATCATGCCCCTTCCAGCATGGATTTCTTTTGTATGTATGTATTTGATCAGGCTAAGTTCTTGTGGATTTTACATATGGATTGGACCAGATAACAACTGAAGTCCCTTCCAGTTTTCAAAGTGTGTGATTTTCAGATTTCATTTCCTTAAGGGAGCTTTTAATGTATATATAATACACACATATACATACATGTGTGTGTATCTATATATCTAGATATCTATGTCTATAACTATCTATCTATATTACTGCTGCTACCATCTCTACTACCACTACCATTACTGCTATTGCTGCTGCTACTACTATTGCTATTAGAGTGGTTTCCTTTTGTCTTTTAGGTCTTTGTGTAGACATATATATATATATATATATATATATATATATATATATATATATATATATATATATACACACATATATATATATATACACACACACACACACACATAGATACATACATATATTTATACTTATATATGTATTTGTCTTTTATATTAGATATATGTATACATACACACCTATTCACACACATATCTCCCCTCCATGGAGTTTCATTGTTTCTTGTGTTTTGTTTCGCCAAATAGATTATAAGCTTCTTGAGGGTGGAGACCATGTCGTACACTGTTTCCATATCCCCATTGTCTTTAGCATAGCAATGAGTTCATAGTTGGTATTCAGTGAGCATTTGTGGATGGCCCACAGTATATGGGATCTTCCCCACTTCACCTTCCTAAATATTTACCTTACTCACATTTTCTTTCATTCCCACTATAGTATAGGCTTTTATCACCTTAAACCTGAATGAGTGCAGCAGTAACTTAGCCAGCTCTCCTAGACTCCAGCATCTTCCCTCTCTAATATATACTGCTACTGCTGCTCCTCCTTTTATTACTGCTACTACTATGTTGTTCAGTCATTTTTTCAGTTATGTTCTACTCTTCGTGACCCAGTTGGGTTTTTCTTAGATACGGGAGCATTTTGCCATTTCCTTCTCCAGCTCATTTTATAGGTGAGGAACTGGGGTAAACGCGGTCACATAGTTAATAAGTGTCAGAGGTTGGGTTTGAACTCAGGAAGATGAGGTTTCCTGGTTTTAGGTCCAGCACTCTATCTGCTATGTCACCTAGCTGCCTCCTCCTCCTCCTCTCATTTATATAACATCTTAGGGTTTGCCAAGTACTTTATAAATATTATCTCATTTGATCCTTATGACAACCTTGGAAGGTGGGTGCTATTATTATCCCAATTATACAGATGAGAAAACTAAGGTAGACAGAAATTAAGTGCCTTGCCCAGGATCACACAGCTAGGAAGTGTCTGAGGCTGGGTTGGATCTTCCTGACTACAGATCAATTGCTTTAACGATTATACCACACTTCTGCATACCATTGTTTTTTTTTGTTTGTTTGTTTGTTTTGGTTTTTTGCCTTTTTTGGGAGCGCAGTTGGGGTTAAGTGACTTGCCCAAGGTCACACGGCTAGTTTTTGTGTTAAGTGGCTGAGGTCATATTTGAACTCAGGTCATCCTCACTCCAGGGCTGGTGCTCTATTCACTGTGCCACCTAGCCACCCTGCATACCATTGTTAAATGACTTACATGTAAACTCTAAGAGACATGTAATATGATATCAAATGTGACATTCATAAATATTTTTTTCATCTGCTTATGCCCAGACCAAATGAGACAATATATGAAAACTTTAAAGCTCTAGATGAATGAGAGCTTCTACTCCTACAACCATTTCCAGTACTGTTATTGTTATTATGGTTCCCTTTTTTTTTAACATGTGCAATTATGTAAAACATTTCCATAATAGTAATTTTGTCCCAGAAGACTCAAATGAAAGTAAAAGGAAGAAAGAAAGAAAAAAAGTAAAAAATAACATGCTTTGATCTGTATTCAAACACCATTCTCTCTCTAGAGGTAGATAGTATACTTCATCATTAGTCCTTTGGGATTGTCTTGGATCATTGTATTACTGAGAATAGCCAAGTCATTCACAGTTCTTCATCAAACAGTATTGTTGTTACTGTGTACAATGTTCTCCTGGTTCTGTTCACTTCACTTCACTATGCATCAGTTCATGTAAGTCTTTCTAGGTTTTTCTGGAATCATCTTGCTTGTCATTTGTTATAGGACAAGAATATTCCATTACAATCATATATATACCACAGTTTGTTTAGCCATTTCCTCAATTGATGGGCATCTGTGGTTCCCTTTTGTATATTATGTTAGGTCTAAGCTTCTCAGTCTGCTTCAAAAATCTCCCATAATCTGACCCCACCCTTCCTGGTCAATCACTCAACAAGCATTTGATACAGCTAGGTTGTAGAGCGCCTGAGGTCAGGAGGACCAGAGTTCAAATTTGGTCTCAGATCCTTACTAGCTCTGTGACCCTGGACAAGTCACTTAATTTCTTTCTGCCTCAATTTTCTCAACTGCAAAATGGGAATAATAGTAGTACCTACCTCCCAGGGTTATTGTGAGGATCAAATGAGAAAGCAGTTAACACAGTGCATGGAACACAGTAAATGCTATGTAGATGTGAGCTATTAATATTATTGTTAAGTACTTAGTATGTTCCAGGCATTGTACTGAGCACTAGAGATCTCTGAGGGAGACAGCATATATGGGACTGCTTACATATAAGACATATGGAAAGGCCCTAGCAGTGGGGGAATTAGGGAATGGAGGAAGAGAGGAAAGCCAGGAAGGGCCTCTTTTACAGGGTATTGAAGGAAGCCAGGGAAGCTAGGAGGCAGAGATGAGGAGTGAGAGTATTCGGGGTCTTCGGGACAACTCTTGCAAAGATATGCTATCAAGAGATGGTGTGTTATGCAAGGAATAGCCAGTGTCAGGCCAGATGGATTGTAGAGTATGTGGAGGAGAGGAGTGTAAGAAGAATAGAAAGGTAGGAAGGGGCCAGGTTGTAAAAGGTTTTCCATTTTGACTGTGAGGATCTGCACCCAAAATAAGGAGAACCTGAGGTTGAGATAGAAATATGTGGGACTACAGCTGTATTTGGCATCCAGGGGGTCCAGCTGCCTCATAAGAATACATTCAATATCAGAATAGGTCTTTGCTCCTCCAGCATCTGAGAGTTTCTGATAAAACAGGCAAGATGTCATCCCTAGGGTTGTAGGGTTTTTTAAGACTTTAACAATAAGAAGAAGCTGTCAGATTACTCCTGGAAAGACCTCCAAGCAGAAAGCAGTATCAGGCTAGATCATTAGGTGAGTAGGAAGGGCTACTGTTTGCTCTTGGATTCCACAGGGATCTTATTCTTATCCAGGAGACCCTGTGGGGCCAAAAAGACTCTTTGCCTGGGAGTTTCAGGCCTCTAATAGAATCTTGTTTGGTTTGGTGATCAGAGGTGGAAGCCAAAGGTGACACGGACAGACTCTCGCCCATGGAGTTGAAGGGGCTTGTGGAAAAGCCAGAGCTGCTTGCAATGACAGGAAGCCACACTCCAGACCAGACACTTGCATTTTGGATTCCAGAGACTGAGATGGAGAAAATTGAACTAGAGCTAGGTGCAGAAATTCGTCTGAAAACCCAGGGTGATAGCCCTTTCATAGGTGAGTGGTAATTACCTTTCTCAAAGCCTCCTTTGATTAGTAATTTTCTCACTGCTCATCTTCCCTCATATCTTGGTTACATGAATGGAGGGGCTCTCCTGGCTCTCACTTCTTAGGCCATCTTGTCTAGGTACTCACAGAAGCCCAGCAGAGCTTTTTCTGTGCATGGGTAGTGTCATCATGGGACATTTTAAAGTTTCATGACAGACCCCTTGGGAGCCATTAATCCCCAGTGGGTTCTCACAAGCTCTTTTGGGTGAAGGGTGCCATAATATTATGGAAATTTTGTCTTGGATGTAAGAATTACCATCAGGTACCTGAGTGGGTATTTACACACTGAACATATCTGTGGTCATCGACTTGGGGACTTGCTTAACCCTATTTTAATTGACTTCTTGAAAATGGAACCAGCTCTCACCAATGGAAAATAATTTTTTTTCCTCCCCATTGATAGTACTTATTCTAAAGCTCTCTTATTTTAGGCTCTCTAGCAAAACTTGAGGCTGGAACAGTGACCAAGTGTAATTTTGCTGGTGATGGACAGACAGGAGGATCATGGACAGACAATATCATGGCTAAGAAATCCTCAGAAGGAGCTGCATCAGAGATCCGAGGCCAAGGGGATGGGGCAGAAGATGATGAGTGGGTAAGTTGGGAGTGTTTCTTGAGCACTTGGGGTGAGAGAGGGGGGTAGAGAAAAGGAAGACTGCTGTCCATTTAAATCCCAGCTTTGTTAGCTCTTCTGTGTAGTTTTGGAAAGATTAGCAACTGACAGAATCCAAATTGAATTTAACCAACATTGATTTATTAGTCACAACATAATATTCAAAGCCCATACAAATTTCTTCAAGTTATATTGAGGTTGGTGAATAGGGACTTTACCAATTTTTTGTTTGAACTGTGGTTACAGTTTCCAGTGGAATTGATCACTTTATGGTTGATCCATCCCTAGGAGAGGCTGTATTTAGTAGTGGATAGAGGGAAGTTCTTGGAGTCACAGTGACATGAGCTCAGGCTTTGTTACCCTGGACAAGTCCCTTAACTTCTTAGCACCCTGACCAATTCTTTTAGACTACAGGTTTCAGAACAGTAGTTGATCTTTAGTGGTGGATCTTTTGTTGGAATTTCCTCATTGGGAATTCTATACACCAAGGCAATAAATAAATACACACACACACACACACACACACACACACTCACACACAGACACAGCTAGTATATGAAACTCATTGAATAATATGGTAAACAATACTGCTACAGCTTTTTATAAAGTGAACCAAAACAGTTAACCTTAAGCCTCAGGTTTGTCCCCTTTTTTCCATCTCCCCTACCTACCTCAACTCTACAGCTTACTCAAAGCCCACAGATTTGGGAATGGAACCAGAGTCTGCAAAGTTTTCAGCCTTGTCTATCAACAAAAATAATTTCTTATTCTTGAAAACTTTTTTGTTGTATGTTGTTTAATTAGTTAGTCAGTCAACAAGCATTTATTAGGCACCAACTAAAAGTCAGACAGTCTGTTAGGTGCTGGGGTTTAGATGAATATCAATAATTTTTTAAAAATTGACCAAAATATTTCACAGAATCATAGATGCTAGAATTTGGAAGGAACATGAGAGATTATACTTTTAAGTCTTAGCTAAAATCCCACCTCTTCCAGGGAGGCCTCCCCCAACCTCCTTTAATTCCAGTGCCTTCCCTCTGTTGATTAACTTCTATTTATCTTCTGTATAGCTTGCTTTGTATATATATTTGTTTGCATGTTGTTTTCCCCATTAGACTTTAAACTTCTTGAAGGCAGGGACTGTCTGACCTCTTTTTATGTTGCTTAGCACAGTGCCTGGTACATAAGTAGTGCTTAATAAATGTTTATTGAATTGAATTGAATCCATTTGAATCTGTATCTAGGTAGGAATCTCCTCCATTTTCCCTCCTTTCGAAGGACACTGTCTTTAGACTCTACTCTAGCATCTTCATTGATGAAGTCACAGCCCTCTCTTGACACATCTCTCACTCAGTCCTAACCTTTATCAATCAAGGTAGCAAATACAGAAACACATAACAGGAGGGAACCCACACCTCATCAAATGGATTTGGCAGTTCTAAGTAGGCTGAAGTCTCTGCTTTTAATGAGAATGTTAATCACCCACAAGACGTTCTACTTTCTCCTCCTTTCAGACTATATTGGGGTAGTTGTGTAGTGGACAGTGAGAGGCAGGTAGCAGAATGAAGAGAGAAGGGACGTAGTGTGGAAATGGGGCAGCTGGATGGCTCAGTGGAGTCAGGAAGACCTGAAATCAAATCCAGCCTCAGATACATACTACCTTGTGTGACCCTGGGTAAGTCATTTTATGTCTGTTTGCCTCAGTCTCCTCATCTGTAAAATGAGGATAATAATAATAATACCTGGGGGCGGCTAGGCGACGGAGTAACTAGAGTTCTGGCCCTGGAGTCAGGAGGACCTGAGTTCAAATCTGGCCTCAGACACTTAACGCAAAACCTAGCCGTGTGACCTTGGGCAAGTCACTTAACCTCAACTGCCCACCAAAAACAAACAAAACAAAACAAAACAATAATAATAATACCTACTTCCTAGGGTTGTCATGAGGATCTAACGAGGTAATAATTACAAAGTACTTAGCACAGTGCCTGGCACAATAGCTATTATTGTTTCTCTGTTGTATGAGAAGCTAAGCAGCCTTCCTAGAATGCATTTCTTCTCATCAGATTGCCCTGGGAGTTCCTCTGGCCGTCTGCTTGTAGCATTATAGAATTTAGAAAGGAACTTGAGAGGTTATTTAATCCAAAACAGTCATTTAAACATGTATTTATTTAGGTTTTTTAAATGTCATTGATGTCTTTTGTTTTTATCTATCATTTCCTCATATATTCCTCTCTTATCCTGTGCCATTTTGTGTGTTTATTTGGAAAATAATGTAATCACCAGGACTTTAAGTCTGTTACACAACAGATAAAACATGTATGATAGGTTTTTAAAAATTTTCTTCCCTTCTTTCCTTATGCTTCCACCACCACCTTATTTTTATTCACTGCCCCCAATTGTACCCAAGGCTACTAGAACCCCCCTGGATGGTTCTAGAGCCCCCAGGGGGCAGTATAGGCCACTTTGGGAACCTGTGGTAGATAGAAAAATCTCCTTTCAGTTAAATCCTTGGTTTTATATAAACCCCACAGGGCATTACCGAGTTTCCTCAACTAATCAGAAAATAGTTCCTGTATAACCTAGTTAATCAAGGAATTTTTTTTTCTTTCTTTGGTCTACAGCTTATGATTATTTGTTTCTCATGTGTTCTTATCTGGCTAAGATAATAAGACATTTTATTATTTATTTTAAATGGTATGTGGTAACTTAATCTACTTATTCAGTCAACCTTCCTCCCCCCGCCAACTCTTTCCATCTTTCTTTGAATTCCTCATATTCATTCAAAAGACCAATTTTAATTGATCTGCTGGGCATACTCACAAATGTTTCTTTTTTTTAATGTGCATTTTTCACTGAAGATTTGAATTTACATGTTTTAAAGTTCTCAATTGAATATTTAAAGAAAAGTAACCACAACAATGGTTTATTTT
Organism: Gymnobelideus leadbeateri; assembly: GCA_011680675.1. Classification (NCBI taxonomy): domain Eukaryota; kingdom Metazoa; phylum Chordata; class Mammalia; order Diprotodontia; family Petauridae; genus Gymnobelideus; species Gymnobelideus leadbeateri. Next base: position 766,149 of record WOXC01005441.1, read on the forward strand.
TACAGGCAGATGAATCACAAAATTATTATTTATTTTTATAATGACAATCAGGTCTTCATTGTATTTTGTCCCGGTGAATTGCTTTAGAAGAGGAAACCTTGGAGTCAGTTAGATCTGAATCTAGGGCTTGCGTCTGAGGCATAATGGCTATGTGACCTTGGGCAAGTCATTTCTTGCCTTTCTAAAGTGGTATGTTATAGTTGATGGAGTTTCCATACTGAGAATTTTTCAGCTGATGAAACATTAAAAAATAAGCAAGTTACAGGTTTTAAAAAGATAAGAACCACTGGGCCAGTTCAGTTCCTTGGGCTAGATACTCCATAGATTGAAAGGATAAACAGGCATTTATAAGGCTATTACTGTGTGCAAAGCATTATTTATTTATTTATTTATTTATTTGCTTTTTGGAGGCGGGAGGGCAGGGCAATTGGGGTTAAGTGACTTGCCCAAGGTCACATGGCTAGTGTTAAGTGTCTGAGTCTGGATTTGAACTCAGGTCCTCCTGACTCCAGGGTAGGTGCTATATTCACTGCACCACCTAGCTGCCCCTGCAAAGGATTATTCTAATATAGAAAAAAGCAGGATAGTCTCTGCCCTCATTTAGCCCCCATTGTTATAGGAGAAGACAGTATATGTAGGAGGTTTCAACTTCAAGTCACATGGAAAGGCACTGTGGTCGTTAGGGAACAGTAGCAGGGAAGGTGGTAATGCCATGGCCTTTGGTGGTAAAAATGCTTTCTTCTGGGTCTTTGGCAAATATAGTTGCTGAGCAGGCAGGGAATGCAGTCACCTACATAGATGGTTTCTTTGTTGTATCTCTTCAAGGGTTACTTACTCCCTTAGATGATGACTGTTGAGAGTTGGATAGAACCAAAGCTAGTAGGGTCTGGGTGGCTTTGGTATCCCAGGGTTCTTGGGTTTTCCTGCCCAATGGAGGCAATTGGTCAGTGCTTGGTGACTGCAGGGCTCAGGCTGAAAGCAGGGCCAGTGACCTGGGCAAAGGGATGTTACAATCCTAGAGTTCTTGGACTCTCTTCCCCTGGGCCTGAGTGGTGGTGGTGGCTGACATTGTGGCAATAGTTTGACTGCCCCTCCAGTACTCTGCTTGTCCCAAGACTCTTGAATAATTCTCACCAATGGCTTCTGAATCTTTTTGCTGGTCTTGTGAGATGGTGGTCTGATCCCTGACTAGTTTGAGCATTTCAAATAATGCTCTCTGTTAATAACTGTTCTGTTGTTGTTTTTTTTTTAATGTTTCTCCAGGATGACTGAGAGTAGCAGGAAGTGAAGCATCTCTCTGGTGGGCACTATCATCGTGAAACTTCTTTTGAATCCCTTTACCCCAATTTCATCTTTGATGCTTCTTATGAAACAGTGGCAGTAGGAGGGGAAGAGATCATCACCTTTTCTTAGAAGATGGAATATACTTCAGATCGGCCCACCTCTGCTAAAATCCTTCTGAGTCTGGGCAAATCCATTCATTGTGGCTCCTAGAGGACCTGGGCTCAAGGCCCGTTCTTCTTAGAGTTTCCCCATGTTTAGTTCTTGTTGAGAGAAGAGTCGCCATGTCCTCATTCAGGCGGCTTAAGAGTCTTCTTGGGGTGTGACCAGATACCACCAAGATGAGTTGGAATTATTTATAACTACACTTGGAGGAAACAAAATGATTCACTCAGCTGAGACACAGTGGCTCATGGGAACAAATCGGTGAATTCCCTGTTGGTCATTTTGCCTTTAACTTCCTGCATGAGCCCCTGAAAAACTAAAGTTGGACATCAGTTCCTCTGTCCTTCCTCTTTGTGCTCCTTCCCTGTGGCTTTGAACAGATTCATATACTCTCTCCCACAGCCCCATACTCCTCTTACCTCTTTTGGCAGTGCATCCATATTTCCATTTACACCACAGCCTTCATCCCTAATTTCACCTTGTCCCTCTGATAATTGACCCCTCACTGGGGCTTGCAATTTTAATCTCCATCTCTTGATTCCAAGATACCTTGGATTTGGCCAGCACTAATTGGGCAATTGATAGGGAAGAGTCAAAGGGGTCCACTGGTGTGCCTCTTTGTTCCACAGCTCTAAAACTAACCCTACCTGTCCAGAATGTTTTGCTTTTTAATGTAACTTAAGCCTCTTTTATACCACAAGCTCATTTTATCAACAATTTTTGTTAATTAGTAAACTTCTGGGGTGGGAGAACACAAAACAACCGTCTGATTTAAGTGTGTGATTCTTAATTTGAGTCAGATCAACAAACATTTATTCAATACTTACTATGTGCCAGTAACTGTTGTAATCTTTCTTAGTTTCAGGTTGCTGTTCATTGAAAGTGATTTCTAAGTGTTGGTACTATTGACTAGCCAGTTGATAAGCTACGAAAAACCAAATCTGAAGTAGGTTGAAATCTAATCTTCCTGAAAAAGGAGCAGGGCCCACCCAGGTGGGGCCTTGGAGATCTCCATGACTTACCCTGTATCTGGAGAATATCAGTCAGTGAGCATTTATTGAATATCTACAGTATGCCAGGTATTACATTAGGTAGAGAGATACAAAGACAAACTTTGTGATTAGAGATGACTCTATGGTCCTTCTCTAGACTGGGCTGGACATAAAGTTGGGTAGTAACTGGCCCTTTGCTTCATAGCTCAGTTCTGTCAGTCAGTAAGCATTTATTAGATGCCTGCTATTTGCCAGGCACTGTATTAAGTGCTAGGGATACAAAGAAAGGCCAGTCCTGAATGAAAAGAAAGTTCTGAAAAATAATGTTATTTGTCAGAAGATTTCCTGGTCAGTATCATTTGTCAGATGGGCAAGTAGAAAACATCTAATGGCCCAGGATGGAACTCTATTTTTCCACATTTCAGGGTCTTTGAAATAATGCTGCTGATGGATTAAATTCTCTCATATTATTTTCTTCCAAAGGGAAAGGAAATAAGCATTATAAAGCCCTTACTATGTACCAGACACTGTGCTAAGAATTTCACAATTATTATCTCATTTGATCATCACAACAACCCTGGCAAGGTTAGTGCTGTTAATACCCTCATTTAACAGTTGAGGGAACTAAGGCAAACAGAGGTTAAATGTCTTGCCTAGTTTCACACAGCCAGTAAGTATCCAAGGCTGGATTTGAATTTGGGTCTTCCTGATTCCAGGCCCATCTCATGCCCTTTCCACTGCCTAAAAGGAATGTTGCATCATGTACATGTATTTTAAAATTTTTATTTATGGGGGACTAATAGCTTATTCTTTTTTTGGTCACCTTTCTGAATTTATCCCTCCCAAGGGAGCTAATCCTTTGTAACCAAGATTAGAAAATAAAATAGAAATAGATGAACAAAAGCAGCAAGTTTGCTGTGTCCCACAGTATATATAGTATTCCAAGCCAAAAGCAAGAAGGGGCGTTTTCTCAATTCTTTTTTTTTTGCTTTTTGGAGGACAATTGGGGTTAAGTGACTTGCCCAAGGTCACATGGCTAGTTTTTTTAAGTGTCTGAGGCCAGACTTGAACCCAACTTTATGTCCCAGAGAAGTTAACTGGTTTGTCTGAGGTCACATAGCTAGCTGCTTGCTGGGGTGAGATTTGAATACAGATTTTATGCCCTCTTTAAGTCCAATTCTGGATATACACCACCCTGGCTTTGTTACTGATTAAACAGATACTTTTTAAGTCATTTCACTGCCTGCTATACTTACAAGATCATTTTGTAGATAAACTTATGGGAGCAAAGAACACATAATAGCGCTCATGTAATATTTACCATGTGCCAGGCTCTTTGCAGTTATTATATCATGTAATCCTCAAAACCACCCCGGAAGGTGCTATTATCATCCCCATTTTATAGTTAAGGAAACTGAGGTAAGTAGAGGTTAAGTGATTTTCCCAGGATCCTGTAACTAGAGTATCTGAGGCTGGCTTTGAACTCATGTTGTCTTATTTTTTATTTTTTTGCTTTTTGGAGGGGAGAAGGCAGGGCAGTTGGGGTTAAGTGACTTGCCCAAGGTCACACGGCTAATGTGTCTGAGATCACATTTGAACTCGGGCCCCCCTGACTCCAGGGCCAGTGCTCTATTCACCTAGCGAACTCATGTTCTCTTGACTCCCACCCCTGCACTCCCTTTACTCCAGGGAAGATAGGGTATGTTATTTATCCTTCATGATAATGATAGCTAACATTTATATAGCACGAAAATGCCCCCAGGCCCTGGGCATCTGTTGGGGGGGGCTTATATTTTTGGTGTTGTAACGGTTAGTGATGGACTCCCGGGAATTACAAAAAAGCTGATGGGAAAATTGAGTCCCAACCAAAGAGAACGCCACCCTACTGAGGTTTGGGAGAAAGGGAGGGGGGCCCTTAGTGGCCGTCTCTATATTTTCCCGGGGGGATACTATTGGCAGAGGGACGGGCCGGAAGTAAGCATCAGTCCTGGCGGAAGGAGCCGGAAGCGGTGCCTGAGAATTGGTGGAGGCGTCGGCTCCCCGGAAAGATGATCCAGGCGATTCTGGTGTTTAACAACCATGGGAAGCCGCGGCTGGTCCGCTTCTACCAGCGCTTCGTGAGTGCGGCCCCTTTCGCGCCGCGGCAACACCGCCTCCTCCCTCCTTGCCGCTCGACCCTTGACCCCTGCTGCTGCCTGTCGCGTCTATGTCGCTACCCTACCCGGGCGTCTACACCTGACCCGCGAGCCCTCCTGTGATCCTGGGAAGGGGCGGTTGTGGTGGAAAGAGGGCTAGGTTGGAGTTGTATAATCCCGGGATAGTGAGGTTATCTTAGCCCAGAGAGGGCAAGCGACTGGCTCCTGGACGCACTGGTCGGCCTTAGCAGGGCCGGGATTCGAACCCTGGGCCCTTGATTGCCAGCGTTTGGGTCCTCACCCCGAAACCTCCAGTGCACCCTTGGGCCGGCGACGTCGCCTCCCGGATCCTCAGTTTCCTTGTCCGTAAAATTGGCGTGCAGGGGAGGTTGGACTGGAAGGCTTTAGATAAAAATCGTTTCAGGTTTCAGTGGTCATTCCGCTGCCAGGCACCGTAACCAACTATATTATAGAATTGCAAGTGCCTTCTCTCTGCCCGTCATTCCCAGTTTATCCCGGATTTGTGGGCGTGTTGTATTCTGCTTCCTCGTTTAATTGTAAGCTCCCTGCGGGCAGGGACCCCTTTTGCCTCTTTGTGTTTCCACTCTAGTAAGTGCTTAGTAAATGTTCCATTGAATTGAATTGAACCGACCCTCCCCACCCCCGTCCTAAGGACTTGGCAGGCTGGAGAGAGTCGTGCCTTATTTCTTTTCCCCTTCCAACCCTTAAGCCTCCCTGGCTTTGCCCTTCTTAGGTCAGCAGCCCTCCAGCCTGGCTTGCTAGGTGCTCACCTGCATTTCAGTCTTTATCCTGAGTTACCCCGATTTAGCCATTGTTGGAGAAAATAATGAATATATATGAAGGTGCAGTACAAGTGTTGTGTATTGTGGTCTAAACCCTTTTCCTATCCCTGAAAACAGATTACCTTGCCCCTGTGCATACCTTTCACAGGTGTCCTGACCTAGTGGAAAGAACACTGAATTCCAGTCCTGGCTCTGCTACTTACCACTGCTATGACCTTGGACAAGTCCATCCATTTAAACTAGCCTCAGTTTCCTTATCTGAAAAATGAAGGTGTTAGGGTAAATGATCTCTGTCAAGAAAGACCCTTAGGAGTGGGTCTTTTTCCTTGAAAGGCATTATGGACAAGGTTGCATTGGCATACTGCCCACAGTGCTGGACTTGGGAGTGAGGAGACCTGGATTCAAATCCTGTCTCTGATACCACTTACTAGTTATGTTCAAGTCATTTAACTAATATGAGTTTCAGTTTACTCATCTGTAAAACTGGATAATATAATACCTATATCTCAGTGGATTAGTATCTGTAGTACCTTTATCTCAGGGCTGTTAGGAGGCATGGAAGTATGTATAGTGATTTGCAAACTTGTGTGCTATAAACATGTCAGTAATTATTCTTTTCTTTTTATTGATTTGAGATGCTTTCTTACTCTTTTGCCATTACCAAATTCCTGTTCTTAGATCTTAGCCCCTTCCTTGGTCTTTCATACTACTTTTCGTTTCCGCTGCTCACACGTAGGCCTGGGTCCTGGAATTCTGTCTTCCAGAAAGGCAGAGAGCATCTTTTGAAAATTTGATTTGTCCATGTAATTCCACAAATATTAATCGAGTATTTACCAAGTGGAAGGCAATGGATGAACGAGAGAACAGTGGAAGTACAAGAAGATAAGTAAGACGGCTCTCTGGCTCCAAGCAGTTGACATTTGAATGGAGGATATAAGACCTGCAGAAATAACTAATAGGAAATAGAATATTTTGTGTAGGAAATGTCTACAAAAGACTTATGACCAAAGTTGATAAGAGAGCCATTATTTTCCACTTAGGGCAAAATTAGATATGGCTGCATAGAAAAGGTAACATTGGAAGTGAGCTTTTGAAAGAGAGGTAAGATTTAACATTACTTAGATTTTTTTTAGTATAAATTTTTAAACCCCCAACACCATCTTTTAAAATACCTTAGTCATATGGAAATATTTTTTGCATGGCTTCCTATGTAAAATGGGTATCATTGCTTTCCTTCTCAATGGATGGAAGAGTGGTGAAAGGGATATCATTTGGATCTCAAAATTTAAAAAAGAATGTTATTTTTTTTTAAACAACCAACGATAAGTTTATTAAATGTCTTCTATGTGCCAGGTCCTGTGCTAGGCATTCTACAAATTTTCTCTCATTTGATCCTTACAACAAAACTGGGAAGTATGTGTTATTGTTGTCTCCACTTTGCAGTTGAGAAAACTGAGGCAAAGATAATGTGATTGACCCAAGGTCACAAAGCTAGAAAGTCTTTGAGTTGGCATTTGAACTCAGGTTTTCCTGACTTCTGAATCAGAGCTCTATCCATTGTACCACCTAGCTGCTTCCATATTTGCTAAGTGTAAAAAGCAGAATTTGAACTCAGATCTTTTTGCATCTAGGTCTAGTGTTCTTTCCACTATGTTATGTAAGTAATAAGAATATATAATTAGATGAAGAACTAGCATTTATATAGATTAGCACATCCCACTGACTCATACAGTTCCTGTAGCTCATCATCCTCATCCTCTCCAAAACAGCTCTGTTTTCCATCCCTCTCAATTCTCCCACCTCAGAATTGTATCATAATGTCCCCCCACCCATGTCTGTTCCATAGATAATACACTTTCTTTTTTTTTAAACAAATGCTTTATTAACTTCTGTTTTACATTCATTTCCGCCAGATTTTGAGTTACAATCATTTTCCCCCCTTGTTTTTCCCCTACCCACCGTCCCAGAATAGCAGTCCTGCAAGATATCGCTTCCTCCAATCTGCTCTCTCCCATACCTTCTCCCATACCCCCTTCGACTTTTCCGTTAGAGGAAGGTGCATCTTTGCGTCCCAATGTCTGCACATCTTATCTCCCAATTACAAGCAAAAGAGTATTAATAAAAGTATTTATATATATTTGAAACATTTAATGTTAAGACCTCGAATTTCAGATCCATTTCTTTCCTCCCTTGTCACCCATTCCCTCTGGGAAGATGAGTAATTCAGTATATGTTGTACATGTCTAGCTATGCAAAACATTATCATAGTAGATATATTGTACAAGGCTGCTTATAATTCCCTCCCACTCATCCCACCCCCCACCTGATCCATTCCCTATTTGATCCTGTCCCTCTTCTATAGTGGGTACTTCCAGATAATACACTTTCAATCATTTTAAAAGTATTACCCTCTCACTCCTGCCATCCATGATCTCTTACTGAAACCTGGCCTTCCTCCTGATGACAGAGCCTCCCTAACCACTCTTTCCAGTCTGGCCTCAGACACTTACTAGCTGTTTGACCCTGGACAAATCACATAACCCTGTTTGCCTCAGTTTCCACATCTGTAAAATGATCTGGAGTAGGACATGGCAAACCACTTTAGTATCTTTGCTAAGAAAACCTCAAATAAGGTCATGAAAAGTCGGATGTGACAAAAACAACTGAATAATAGCAAACAAAAATGTTAGTTGTGATAGTACTGGTATGTTGGGTAATATGTTATAAGTGTTTAGAAACTAAGTTAGTTGCTGGAATGTTGAGGAAATTTTAACATTGCAGTGTGAGTAGACACTAAACAAATCAGACAGTGCTTTGATTTCTTTTTAGGGTGGGCAGATTGCTTTGTTTTATGCATTTAAATGCATATTAAGTACTGCAAAGTTTACCCATCAGTTTTCTTTCAAATACTGAAAACCATGTTCTGTGCTGTAGGCAAAACACATTCACTCTTTGCTATTCAGCATCTTCACAATGCATTTCTGCTCTCCTCCCAAATAAAGGCTTGTAAGAGTCCAACCCTTCCCCCATTTAATACTCTTCCTGTAGGTCAAAAGGAAACATTACAGTTTCAAAATTCTAGTTGAAATAAATGGTACAGAACTTATTCCCAATGTGTCCCCTATTTCTTTTTCTTTTTCTTTTTTTGGAGGGCATTTGGGGTTAAGTAACTTGCCCAAGGTCACATGGCTAGGTTTTTGTTTGTATGTGCCTTAAGTGTCTGAGGCGGAATCCAAACTCAGGTCCTTCTGACTCCAGGGCGGAGGCTCTACTCACTGTGCCACCTAGCCACCCCATGTGTCCCCTATTTCGTTGTATGGAATTTATTTCAGATTTAATTTTAAATAGAAGTTATATGTATTTCTTAAGCATTTAAATACATCTTAGAAATGGTGCCTGCTTCATACATTAAGGATATGTTGTTTTGTTCTTTTTCAGTTGTGTTCAACTCTTAGTGACTTTCTTTTGAGGTTTTCTTGGTAAAGATACTGGTGTAGTTTGCCATTTCTTTCTGCAGCTCATTTTACAAATGAGGAAACTGAGGTAAACAGGGTGAAGTGATTTGCCTAGAGTCACACAGTTAGTATATGCCAGAAGCCAGATTTAAATTTAGAAAGATGAGTCTTCTGACTCCAGACCTAGCACTCTATCCATTGCATCACCTAGCTGCCGTGTATGTTAAGGATACATACCCAATGAATTGATTTCCAAAATGCTTTGCAACAGTAACATATGGAAAATACAGCAAACTAGAATTTATTATATGTTCCCTTGGTTCTAATCTACTAGGTTTCAGGGAGCAGTGGGAAGAAGCCAATGTAGACATAAAGGGCTTCTTAAACTTTTTCCACTTGGGACCCCTTTAGAGCTTCTTAAACTGTGGGTTGAAACCCCAGGTCTCAACTAAGAAGCACTGTAAGACCCATGAGCAGTGAAGAGGGAAGAAGGCAACATTCATTCCTTTGAGGTTCTGCTGTGTTACCTAAGTTGAACATTATTCTAGTCTTGTAAAGTTTACATGATTGAGGGTATATAAGTAATTGGTATTTGACATTTTCTTGGTCAAGAATTTAGATATCTTTCTCCCTACCTCTATTCTCTTATAAAACAGACTTTAGTTTGGGAGAGGTTTTAGCCACTTAAAAAAAGGATTTGTAATTAACATATTGTATATGTTTTATCAAGGATGAGGAAGTGCTTGTAGTAAGCAGTTTATAAACTTTATAGGGTAGCAGTGTTGAAAAAAAATCCTTATCAGTGATGAAGTTAACCAATGTCAGGCTCTTCTTTTGAGTTCTTTTTCACAGCCTTATTAGTTAGATGTACTGCTCTCTTCCTGTTATAGTAAATCTACCCTCTCCATTTGGGAGAAGGATTACAACTTGAATCTTTCTCTCCTCCCTCCGTCCATTCTTTTCCCTTCCTCTTATAATTTTTGATGTGAAGGACAATATCCCTACCTCCTTTTCTCCAAACTCTTTTGAGAACAGGTTTAAGGTACTTGATCAGAGTCAAAACTTTTCAAGTTTATAGCAAGTGGACCAAAAGGAGGAATTTTTTTTTTCGTGCTTAGAGTAGCTCCACAGACAAATTCAAGAATTTTGGTCTGAGAGAACTTTCCTAATTCTTTTCAGTCTCATAGTGATAGGTAATAACCAGACAGTTCATAGCATTTAGATCATAGCTGGAGAGCTGGAAGAGAACTCTGAGGCCATTTTGTCTAATCCCTTGAGAAAACAGAGGCCAAGGGATGAATTTCAGAACTTTAGTGTCTTTAACAATAATAATAAGGATAGCTATCATTTACAGAGCACCAACTGTGTGGCAAACACTATGTTAAGTCCTTTGCAAACATCACCCGGTTTGATCCTCACAACAACCCTGGGAGGTAGGAGCTATTATTGACTTCATTTTTATAATCAAGGATACTGAGACAAACAGGTGAAACTGAGGCATGAAGCTAGTAAGTGGCCAAGGCTAGATTTGACTCCAGGATCTATGCTCTATGCACTTTGTCATCTAGCTTCCTTTCAGGGTAATTTGGACCAGGAATATTTCAGAATGCTAATTTAGGAGCTTATTAAAGCAAACTGAACATAGTATCTTATTGTAGTAAATGAACAGTGTTGAGATGGTGTTTGGGGATTTAAAAATGGCATAGCATATCTTGATTTTTCTTAGGCCCTGCACTTGTCTTGCTATGGCTATTTTATTTTTCATGTGAAGTCCTCAAATCTGTGTTTCAGTGCTAGGTTTTCTGTTGATTCTCTGACCTTATGTAAAAATTTAGCAAATTTTTTCTACCTATGAAAAATTCCCCCCCTCCCCCCTAACCTTTTCTTTTAGCTTGTCTTTGAGAGTAGTGATCAGGATCAGGGCTATGTATTTGGTAGAACTGAAAAGAATCTCAGAGAGCAACCAGTTTACAGATTAAGTCTCAAAGATTTGAAGTGTTTTGCCTGAAGTGCTCCCTCTAGTTAGTGACAGAATTATAGCTAGAACACAACACTTCCCTCTATCTCTGTAAGACCAAGTTTTCATCCAGAATCAGAGAACAGTGAAGTGGCACAAGAGGTTTGAAGAATGCTGAAGATGGTGGTTTGGCAAAGAGTTAAACTGACTCACTTCCCTTGGGAATGGGCTTCTAGGCAGGGGTTGGGGAAAGAGGAGAGAAATTTCATCCCCCCCCCACTCCCCTTTACTGTATGCCCAAGGAGGGATTGGTCCAGCACTCTCTAGAGAGGGAGAGAGAGGGAGCTTTCTGCATACCTTATACCCTCCTAAGGGGTTTAGCTCTCAGCAATCTTCATTGTGGTTTTTAAAAAAATTTTTTTAAGTTAACATACTTTTTATTTTCTTTTCTTCCTGTCTTCCCCTAACCTTTTCTGGTAAAAGAGAACATAGTAAAGAGAAAAAGCAGATCCTTGTAACAAATGTGCATAGTTGAGCAAATGCAATTTTCATACTGGCCGTGTCCAGAAATATTTTTTGCATATTTAAGTATGCATTCTGCATTTTTAATCCATCCCCCTTTTTTAGGAGTTTGGTAGCATTCTTCATCATCATCATTAGTCCTCTATAGATTGTAGGTTAAGAATCCTTGTTCTAGAGGAGGCCTTCACAACCTGCAGCCCACCAAAGGATTTCAGGCAGCTCGTGAAAAATGTAGAGGACGTATGGTCGTGCAGGCCTGATCTAGATGGCAGTGTGAGAAGTAATACATTTGGAGCCCCACTCTATTCTAATCAGTACTAATTGGTTTAATAGTCTATATAAATCAGATAGGTTCTTATAGTGGGCCTCAAAATTTAATGCAGTGTTTGAAGTAGTATGCCTTGACATTTCACTGGCCTAGGAGGGGCCCATCTTTGTATCCTGAATTCTTGCAAACCCAAGAATCCTCCATTCCTCTAGGTTATTGAAACTCAGTGTGCCCCAGCCCACCCTGATCTCATCAGACCAAACCCAAGAATCCTCCATTCCTCTAGGTTATCAAAACTCAGTATGCCCCAGCCCACCCTGATCTCATCAGACCAAACCCAAGAATCCTCCATTCCTCTAGGTTATCGAAACTCAGTGTGCCCCAGCCCACCCTGATCTCATCCGACCAAACCCAAGAATCCTGCATTCCGCTAGGTTATCGAACATCTTTAACCCAGTGTGCCCCAGCCCACTCTTATCTCATCCGACCAAACCCAAGAATCCTCCCTTCGGTCATTGAACAACCTGCGTTATCTAAGAGTGCCCCTGCCCCATATCCTGCCCGACCAGCCTGCCCCTGATATGATGGTAGCTTTTGGACTATTTAAACTGTGTGTCTACTGGGGTTCAGTGCAGCTCCTGGGACTTTTCCTAGGACTGCCGCTGGCCAGCTAATAAACGCTTCCTGAATTCGATTATTGATGGTCTTGGCCTGGTGATTCTGTCCGAGTGTCCATTTCAGTGTTCACTGCTTGTTTACCAAGTTATGAGGCTCACTTGCACAACCTTGAAAATGCTATCAAAGTTACTTCTATCCTGTTGTACTTAGATTCCATGTCCAAACCCAGCATGGGCCTTGATGTTTTGGAAAGTCTCCCAATTTATTTTTGTACCTCTGGACCATTCTCTCTTGTCCAGCATGAGCAGGTGACCATCTTATGACCACTTAGTGGAGAGGCCCCATGCTTTACCCAACCTGTGATACTTCCCACCCCTCTACCCTACCCCCTACTGATACATCATTTTTTTTTGGCGGGGGAGCCCTTAAGAGCAAGGTCTATCAACTAATGAGATTCTGTATTTCACCAGGCTTCTTTTTGCATATCTGGAAACCCCATAAAAACAAGGTCCTGGAAGAAGGAACATCTCAGATTGTGAGGAAGATCTGAGGTCCACTTCATTAGAGGGGATCCTAGACCCTTTAATAAAGTGCCATGGGCTCAGAGCTCTGCCTCAGTCTCTTTTATTATAGTTTGGACAGTTCTAATCCCCACAGTAGCAGTGTCATAAAAGGGATTTTCACTGGTATAAATAGTCTGTTTGGATAGTCCAGAATACTAAGGAACTAATTAATAGGTTTAAGTTTATACTACTATACTAGATAAGTAGACACAATCCTGAGGCTAGTCTCATTTTGTTAGTACCCTACGGACATGGTTTTGGATATACCCATTCATGAGAGAGATGGGAAAAAGAGTTTGGTTTTACTGGTAAGTCATGAGCTATCCTGATTTTCCTTATAACACTCCTGATCCTAGGAAGACAAAGTTAGTCCTCAGGAATTTGGGTCATTTGATGACATTAGACATTAGAATGTCTTAATACTGCTCTCTCAAATCTACCGTATGAGCTTTAGAAGTGAGTTGTTTTCTTGGGATCTCCCAAGACTAGACTAAACCGGATTTAGCTTGAAATAGATTGGCATCTGAAGGTGAAGTGATAACATGGTAGGTATACCGTTTATAAATTTATAGCATTAGACTTCCTGTTCTGCTGCCAAGCCAGAGTCAGGTATTTGTCCTGGGATGTAGAAGAGCTGGAGTTTTGGCCCCACACCCTTAGAGCACCTCCCAAATCCAGCTAATTTCTGGAATGGGTTGTGTGCCAGATGAAAAGCTGTTTACCTCTGTAATATCACTTCATTGTTGGTTCACAAAGAAATAGAAAGATAACAGTGTGTGTGTAGCCTTTGTGGAAATATGCAAATTATATCTGTTGCCTATGGGCTCAAAACCAGCATGTGTCTCTCCACTGACCTCTGATAATCATATTTCATTCCTTAACTCCATACGGGAACACTGGTAGAATATTGGTATTTATATTGCTTTTATTTTTGGAAGAAGCTTTGAGTCATTAGAGTGACTTTTCAGTTTCCTTAAGGCAGATAAGTGGTGAGGTATGTGGTGGGTAAGAGCAGGCTACAACTATAAGCAATGAATAACTTCAAAGAAAAACCGGAATAAAAGGTTATCGAGGTTAAAGATAACAGGAAGATGGACCAGTCATAGTTTAGTTAAGGACTGGGAGCAGATGGACAGACTGGGTGCTGCCCTGGATTTTTGAGGCCTCTAACATTCTGAGTGGACCTTCTGTTGCAAATTATGGGAGGCTATTGAAAAGAATTGCTCAGAATTGACAGATATAGATGGCTTACAGTATGCAGCTTTGGAGAAACATCCAATCTACAAGATCACTGATCCATTTGAGCTTTTGTCAGTTAGACAAGGTTCAAGTTAAAATTGTATTATTTTCTTCCATTTTTTATTTTTCTCATACTCCTCATCTACTCCTCATCACTGACTTAGGTCCCTTATTATCCCTGTAGGCTAGTGTAGAATAAAAACCATTCAGAATTAATGGAAAGGTGATGATAAGTAAAGGGAGTACCCTTCTGGTAGTAGTAAACACCCCCAGAAAGCAATATCACTGGGCTGCAGTGTGGATCCTTCTGCTTTGAAAGTGTAGGTTATTTACTCTGCTTTTCTAACCAAAACCATCCAAGAACAGCTAGGTGTACTTGGAGTTAGGGAAAGTCTAGGATCAGATCCTAAGTCTGACACTTCCTAGTTATGTGAACTTAGAAATTCTCTTAACCTCTGTGAGCCTTAGTCTCCCCATATGCAAAATGAGGATAATAATATTTGATATGCCTATATTACACAGTTAAATTCTTTTAAAATGCTATATAAATGTCAACTGTTATATAGAAAAAAATACACACCTAGGTAGGTATATCTTAAAGGCAAATTCAGAACAGATCAGAGTTCCTTGGAAAAAACAAAAAATTTAAATCTTCTGACACTTTGGTTAGTTCCCATGGTGATAGCTCTTCAGATTGAGGTTTAACTGTCTATCCACTAAGCTCATACTGGAAGTGAATGCCACCTTGAGGTTTGCTCATTAGGTCTCAAGGTCTCATTCATTGCTGCCGCTATTCAGGTAGGAAGAATGGTAGAGAACCAAAAGACTTCAGTTGTACAGAAGGGATTGTTACTGAGAGTTCAAACACAGACTTTTCTCCAGAGAAAAGTCTTAAAAGGTTAAATCAGAACTTGAAATCAGCGTAGCTTATCTAGGAGTATACATTGTTCTAAAAGGCAGCAAAGCTTAACCTTACCCATGTGACAAAATTACACATGTGATGGTTAGGGCAGAGATACAGTGTGATGTTGGAGGGGGCAGTTGGTTCCAACACTGAAATGGCTAATTGGATTTTTCTGAAATATCTTATAGAGATTTGTATTTTGGGCAATAGATAGAAGATGGGGACAGGGTGATAAAAGCAAGTATATTTTTGCTCAGCAGACAATTCTTCTAAAGAAGTGTTTGGGAAATTAGGTCTCTGATTCTATACTTGCCATAGGAAAATAGTTTCAAGACAAGGGAATTTATTTTGGGGAGGTCAAAGTATATCTAAATGTCGTCAGAATTACATTGTTGGGATATTGGCAAATGTCCTTATTTATCCTACCCAGTAATTGCAAATTTTGATTAAGGGAAGAATGACATGATCTAATAAGTTACTTTCAACCAGAAGTGATGGCCATATTTAAATAAGTTTTTCCTGGATCCCCAGTATAGAATGTTATGTCCTCAACTTTCTCTTTTTATTAATGGTATAACTTTGAGATTATCCTCCTGGGACAATGAAGTATTATTGTAACTGTATATGGAAAGGTACTGTTCAAGGCCTCAGAAAAGATTAATCAAGAGATAGAGTTGGAAGTAATTGTGTTGCAAGACCTGTGTCTCGTTGTGTTTATAGAACCATTTACTTTATAGTTTCATCATGGTGATGCTAGAAATGGAGACAGACAACATTTGATGGTAGTTGACCATCAGCTACTTGATGTTTTAGGGCAACAGCTCTCAAAGTAATTGTGAGTCTCTTGGAGGTCCCCAAGATGCTTCAAGGGGGCCTTCTAGGTCAAAACTATTTTCATAGTAACATTACCAATACGTTATTCACCCATTAAAGTACTCTTCCCTCTTGCAACTACTTATCTGTGTGAGGTCAGATTTTCTTTATACATGTTGACCAAAACAGCATCTCATAGAACATTTATGTAAGAATCCAACTATCTTCTGTTAAGTTAGACATTAAAAAGACTTGCAAAAATTTGTAAAATAATTCCACTCCTCACTAAAATTTTTTTTGTTTGGAAAAATATAGTTATTCTTCATAAATTTATGTTACTATGTAATGGACTTACTATTTTAAGTGAAGTAGTAGCTAAATATTTAAAAATTTATTAGCTATAATTTCTAAAAGGTTAAATTCCAATAAATATAACCCACATAAATAAAAGTTCTCTGGGATCCTCAATTTTTAAGAATGTAAATGGAATCCTGTCCTGATACAAAGAAGTTTGAGAACTGCTTATCTAAGGCAAGTCATGTGAGTCCGTGATAATATTAAAGAGGAAGGGGAAAGAACATGGTAGGGAAGAAGGTATATGATGAAGAGTGGAAACTTCCCGTTTCCAGTGTTGTGGAATAGCAGAGTGGTGTGCTCTACAGATTTTGGTAGTGCTTCCCTCTAACCATGGCCCCTTTGGGTCTCAAACAAACCCACTGATTTGTCTGACTCTTCTTTTTTCTGTAGCCAGAAGAGATTCAACAGCAGATTGTCCGGGAGACTTTCCACCTTGTCCTCAAGCGGGATGACAACATCTGTAACTTCCTAGAGGGGGGGAGGTAAGCCAGCAGTTTTTTCTCCACTTATTTCAAGGTCTGGTCAGCTGATGGGTCCTATGACTTTAGCCTGGTGCTTTTTAAGTGTCAGGTAGGATCCAGGACACACCTTGGCTTTAGCCTTGACAGAGATGTTCATGAAAAGGCCATTGACTTTTTCTAGGGCTTGTCTGTGCTTGTAAATTCAGTTCTCTTTTGTGGTCCCCTTTTTTTTCCTCACTGTGAGGAGGGGCGACATGTCACTGCCTGATTTGAATGTGAGTCTGGTGAATTGTGCTGTGCATTTTTAGGCCGTGTGGTATAGTGGAAATCATATTTACTCTAGCACAGTATTTCAGCTATTTCTTGGGGTTGTCTTTTATTCCTGCAGTTTGATTGGAGGCTCTGACTACAAGTTGATTTACCGGCACTATGCCACTTTGTATTTTGTGTTTTGCGTGGATTCTTCAGAAAGTGAACTGGGGATCTTGGACCTCATTCAGGTATGTTTGGTGGAATTGTTTAAAGGCAGAATACATACTTAACTTCCTGGGACCTTAATTTTCTTTCTTTTTAAAAAAATTTTTTTTTCTTTTTGGAGGAAGGCAGTTGGGGTTAAGTGACTTGCCCAAGGTCACATGGCTAGCAAGTGTTAAGTGTTTTGATTTGAACTCAGGTTCTTCTGATTCCAGGGCCTGTGCTCTATTCACTGTGCCACCTAAATGCCCCATAACCTTAATTTTCTTATTGGTAAACCAGTGGTTAATGGACAAGATGGACCTCTTGAGTTCCCTCCCAGCCCTAGATTCTGAGATCCATTAATCTTGTAAGTTGCCTGCCCCATACTATTATTGCTCATCTCCCTTGTCCCTTTGGTCTCCTGGGCACTTTGTGGAACACTCCACAGATCATTTGCCTGACTGGCCTGGTCAGTCTTTGATACCTGAGACAGAATTGTCAGATGACCAGCAGGTGGTGCTCTGAGTCAAGTCCTTGTGAACAACCCTCTGGGAAAGATTTGGGAGGCAAGCAAACTAAAGCTTAGATTAAGGAACTGGTGATCAAGCAAAGAGGAAATCCCTTGTTATTTAAAAACTTTGGGACACCCTGTGAAAGGAGAAAGTATGCTTGCTACCTGTGACTGTAAATGATGGGGCCATATTAAAATAAAAGATTTTTCCCCCCAGAAACTTTTTGCATTCCATGTACTGGGTTAGATGATGTTCAGTTAATACCGTATTAAAGGCCTAGTGCATAAGATCTTTTGTTGGAATTCCTTTGAGAGGAAGGAGTAAGCTTAAATTGCAGTTGCCCCACTCCCCAACAAGTTTACATTGAACGATGCATGAACCTCTCCCAATTTGATCTAAATCTATTTCTCTTCTTTCTCTAGGTTTTTGTGGAGACACTGGACAAATGTTTTGAAAATGTCTGTGAGTTGGACTTGATCTTCCACATGGATAAGGTACATCCTGTCCCAGAGCTAGGTTCTCAGTAAGTTAGGAGCTCCAGGCTATTTCTACCCCTCTCTACTCATTCTTCTTTTGTCCATTCCCTATTTTAGGAATGTTCCCAGAGCTGTCTTTAATATATTTAGTTGGTGTTTTATTTTTAAACTCTGTGTAGCCTCTATTCATCCTTGCAGAGAGAATTGGACATTCAGTGAACTCAGAGTAATTGGACACCAGGGTGAGATTTAGGCAGATTATAAAATGTTATTTTTTGCTTTGGCCAGGGGCAAATTGGAGCTTAGTGTTACCACAGGGACTTTTGCTGTAGTTTTCAAAGTATGAATTTGTCATGGAGAATTTAGTTACTAAAATGACAGTGACATAATTCAAGGTTGTGCTGTATTCCAATAATGAAGTAGACTGATATGATCAGGTTTGGAATGAGAAGAAGGTAGGAGTGGGCCAGAGAATTTGTTCTTATATTCATCTTACAGCTACAACTGTGGGTCATGGTCTATCTCTCCCTTCACTGTTGCGAAGGCAGGCTACCTGATATAATGATATGTTTAAAGGTGGAACCTGGAAAACAGTATGAAACTTTGAGCCTGTATTATAGTACCAGTACAGACACCAGTATATGTTGTTATCTCAAGTATGAGCTTACTCTTTTGGAGGTTGTAATGGAAATGCAGATTTGAAGATCTTCCCTGCCCCTAGGCCCTTTGATTGGCTTAAGAGACTTTGATTAACTTAAGTG
Organism: Gymnobelideus leadbeateri; assembly: GCA_011680675.1. Lineage (NCBI taxonomy): Eukaryota > Metazoa > Chordata > Mammalia > Diprotodontia > Petauridae > Gymnobelideus > Gymnobelideus leadbeateri. The sequence continues at coordinate 784,887 of WOXC01005441.1, forward strand.
ACTCTAAGAACCTTCCTTGATCTGAAAATATACTCTGTCCCCTAATAGGCTGAATGTGGTCACATGGAACCTGTGGTAGGAGGCTTGGTTTTCAGGAATGACCACACCTTGATGCTGTGTGATTGGGCAGTGGGTCAAGAGGGTGGTTACATTCTCTGAGCCAGGAGAAGACTATATAATCCCTGATTTGAGGCTTTGCTTTGGGGCTCACATTGAGAAGTGTTGTGTGATTTGACCAGATGAGACTCTGGGAAGCCGTTGTTGAGAGCCCCCCGGCTTTGAAAACCCAGATGTTGATGCTTCCCTCTCTGGTAACTGATTTGATATTGATATAATGGTTGGACAGTTTGGAAGCCTGTCTATTTGATCTGTCTGTATACTCTGAAGTTCAGGGTGCTGACCTTTTCCCCCTGAGCTAGGTAATATATGTTTGATTAAAGTAAGCTTGTTAACTGATTTTGAGTTGCTTTCCTTTACAAAAGCAGATCTAAGAACCTATATTGGCAGCTACCCTGGGGATGTTGGGGTGCTTGCTGCTACACAGGTTTGCTTACATAAGACTACTAGAGAGTTTTTTCTTTGAGATAAGTTAGAGTCCACTAAAAGACTTTTCTTGTGATGAGATTAAATGTTCCCAGGGAAATCATTGATAGTATCATTTTTGGAGAAATTTTCTTTTGATTCTGAATAAGTTCCTTTGTCTCAGCATTATTGCCCCCAGTGAAGAACTGTGTAATGGAACTAGATATTCTTACCTGGCTTTGTTGTTGGACCCTATGAAATATATGATTCCTGTAGTTTGTAGAAGAGAACCTAGAACATGTGCAGGAAAATCATGGCTTTCTGCTTCCTCTTTCTTTGCTTTACTTGGGGTCTTTGGACAGTTATACCAACTTTAAGAGCCTTTAGGGAAGCTTTTGAGCAGCTATTCTCCCCTTTCTTCTTGGGAAAAGATCCTAAAAGTCTCAAAGAGCTATTAGTATACTATTTGCAGTCCTTTGTATTATATGCTCAGTAAACTAGTTGATAAAGCTCCTGTTCTATTTAGCAAGGAGATCTAAAATGAAAATCTGCTTCCCTGTCATGTTACTGAAGGGACAATGCCAAGAATAAATGGTTTTAAGAATGTCACAGAATGTAATGGTTCCTTTCCTCTGTGATTACTGACATCATTCTAATATAATTTTTTGAACATTTATAATAATTCTCATAAAGTAATAAAGCAATTCAAATACATTGGCATATCATAAGATTTGTTCTTGAAGAAAACAGCCTCAGAAGAACTGTGGCTCGGGGCGGCTAGGTGGCGCAGTGCCGACCCTGGAGTCAGAAGGACCTGAGTTCGGAGCCGGCCTCAGACACTTAATCCACACAAACAAAAACCTAGCCATGTAACCCTGGGCAAGTTACTTAACCCCAATTGCCCTAAAGGGGCGGCTAGGTGGCGCAGTGAGTAAGAGCGCCGGCCTCGGAGTTGGGATGACCCGAGATCAGATCCGGCCTCAGAAAATGAGCACCCACGGATAAACAATGACTAGCCGTGTAACCTTGAGCAAGTTACTTAACCCCAATTGCTATAAAAAAAAAGAAGAAGAACTGTAGCTCTTCCTTATAGTACTTATCTTCATGTAGGTTCCGTTAAGGATATTGCTGATGTCACAAGTTCTTTTTATAACTTATTAGATGGTTTACTATATTTTACTCATGAGTCGTTAGAAAGGATTGTCACCCCTGAGATTGTTCAGCAACAAATAATGCAGAAAGTAAATCAGAAACCACAGCCTTCTTTGAGTATCAAAAAGGTATCTTGTCTAAGATATTTTTTCGTTAGGTAGGACTTCAAACTCACCTTTGCTTTTATCTCTGTTTCTGAGACAAACTTAATGTCTTCAAATACAGAAGGAAATAAAGGAAAAAAATTCTAGAAATTTCACCCTCATTCTTTTTTTTGCCTTTTTTGGAGGGCAATTGGGGTTAAGTGACTTACCCAAGGTCACACAGCTAGTTTGTGTGTTAAGTGTCTGAGGTTGGATTTGAACTCAGGTCCTCCTGACTCTAGGGCTAGTGCTCTGTTCACTGTGCCACCTACCCACCCCTCATCACCTTCATTCTTGATTTAAGTATTTTATTGCTTTAAATTTAGAAACACCAGATAATGGCTCCATTCCCAGGTTTGTCTGACTAAAGTTAGCCCTTTAGGGGCCTCTCCTCCTCTCTCTACCCTGCTTCCTCAAGTGGTTCCTTCTCAGGGTTTTTACTGGAATGCTGTATTCCTTCAATCTCTGTAATAACCCGGGTTCTAACCTAGCTAGATATTTTATAAATGACCTCAGCATGTGACCAAGTTTCCTTAGCCAATCCAGACATGATTGCTGTGCCACATCATTGTCATTTCCATTTCCAAGAAATTTCCTACTTACTTTCAAGTCTTGTGTTTGATTGAAATGAAAGCTTATGCCTGAGACTGATTAATTGAGACTTGTTTTCTCCTTATTAAAGTATTAAGGCATTTTATCACTTTAAGTGGGGTGGGTACAGTCAGTTCCACCCTTACACTCTTTCCCCAGTTTTGATATTTACTGTTCTCAGAAAATCTACTGGAGTGTGTTTGGCAAATCTTTTTTAGTGCTTCAGGACGTTCTTCATTTCCTTTTTGAATGCCTTCCCCAGTGCCTCTGGAAAAATCTGTATAGCACAGTTTATAATCAAAGCTGATAATTAACATTCTTCCACACTTCCAAATACATTATAAAACAATTTAAAGTTATAATAGGTTTATTCTTATCTTGGTACTTTCTAAAGATCCTTACCCAACCCAAAAATAATAAAGAAAAGGGAAAAAAATCAAGTCAACTTTCCCAGAGGAAAGCCTGGCTTCTTACAGTATTATCTGAGAGTATGGGCCTCTTCTCACAAGGGACTGGGTTCACTAGAAGTCAGCCCTTTCCCCTTCTGGTGAGAAAATGAACGAATTTGACTTGGTGCTTATGTAGCAACACTGGTTCATTGGCTCCAGTGGGATCAGATCCTTACCATTTATCTCCTGTGGAGAAGCCTCTATACTCTGAGCTAGGTCAGTTACCTAGTGTTACAACAAAACCAAAACTGGGTCCAAGAGGCCTCTTCCCCACAAGATTATGGACCTGGGATTGGCTAGAAATTATCTCTGCACAATTAGGTGAGGAATCAAACTGTTCTAGGTAAAACTCTTCTATGATTCAGCCCATAAGGATGTCTGAGGTCAAGACAAAATTTCTAGGTGTTTCGTTCTACATAGGACAAACAAAATTTCTTCCAGGACCTTGGTATCTTAAGTGATCCATGTGAAGTCCAAGAAAATTTCCTCTAAGTCCCTGAACCAAAGGGCACCATTATTTTCCTCAAGAATTTTGACATTTTGTTCCTCTAAATGAATTTTGTTGTTATTTTTCTTCTCTGTAAAGTAATCCTTTGGTAGTTGATGATTGTTATGACCTTGAATAAGTAAATTAGTTTAGAAAGCATTGTCAATTTTATTATAATGATATGGCCTTTCCATATTAGTAACTTTCCATTTATTTAGGTTTATCTTTATTTCTGTAAAAAAAAAGTGTTCTGTAGTTGTATTTATACAGTTCCTATGTGTATCTCGGTAGGTTGAACCCCTAAATATTTATAGATTTTCTAGTTATTTAGAACGGAATTTCTCTTCCTATCTTTTTCTGCCAGGTTTTATTAATAATAGATAGAAAGGTTGAAGATTTGAAGGGGTTTATTTTCTATTCTGCTACTTTGCTAATGTTATGTTTCAATTAATTTTTAGTTATCTCCCTAGGGTTCTCTATATAAACTATCATATCATCCACAAAAGCTAATAATTTTATTTTTTCTTTACCTGTGCTTATTTCCTCAGTTTCATTTTTTATTGTTATAACTAGAATTTTAGCACTATGTCAAATGATGGTAGTAGTACCAGACATTCTTGTTTTACTCCTGATCTTATGGGAAAGGTTGCTATTTTAAATATTTTGATTTTGTTTGATTATTTCTTTTTGTTTCATGTAGTTATTGAGGCCTCTGCTCTGTTCTAATTTTCAGTCTGTTATTTAGGTGGGATTTTCCACCTTCTATTGAAGTAATTTTTTTCTCCTTATGTTTCTTTCTACCAGAACTCTTAATTCACTTATAATTTCATCTTTTATCTCTTGCTTCATTTCTTCCATGTACTTTCATTGTCCTTGTGGGCAAGCTGTTTTTTTCTGTGAAGCTCTGCTTATAGTTTTTGTAGAATTATTCACTTCCTCTGGGTTTAAATCTTAAGTATATTTTAACCCATAATATTTCTTTATAATGTTCGGTATCTTCTGTTTAGTCATCTTTCCTCCCTCAGTTCCTTATTTGTGATTTAGTGCCAGAGTAAGACTTCTTTCTCTTTTATTTATCTCCTGCCGCTGACTTCCACTTCCTCTTATATGTTTACACGCATAGTACTGGCATGACCATCTAGATCATCCAGGCTGAGAGCTCTGTGGTCTATAGGGTCCTTAGGAGCAAATCAGGTCAGAATACTACAGATGTCTGGTCTTTTTTCCACAAAGCACTGTGGGTTTTCATTATCCCTCACCCTAGCAACTTCCCTTTCCAAACATTGCAGGTTCTCTCCTTCAGCACTAAAGGCTTCAGGGCACCCTGGAGTTTTGCTGGTCAGAACACTGGCAAGTTTCTGGCCTGCTTACCTTTATTAAGGCTAGCTAGGACCCCTTTTCAAAAGCCCACGGACTTCAGACCATTTGGTTTATTTATTTTTTATTTTTAGTCAAGAGTTGTATAAAGAAGTTTACTTCTGTTTCATTTTGGATTTCTTTTTTTTCCCCCAAATGCTTTATTAACTTCTGGTTTACATCATTCATTTCTGCCAGATTTTGAGTTACAATTTTTTCCCTATTTTTTCCCTACCTCCCATCCCAGAATAGCCGTCCTACAGGATATCCCCTTATCCCATCTGCTCTCTCCCATATCTTCTCCCATAACCCCTTCGACTTTTTCAGTAGGGCAAGGTGAGTCTCTGTGCCCCAATGCCTGTATATCTTATTTCCAAATTATATGTAAAATAGTATTAGTAGTATTTATATATTTTTAAACATTTGATTTTAAAACTTTGAATTCCAGATTCATTCCCTTTCTCCGTTGTCACCCACCCTTACTGAGAAGATAGGCAATTCAGTATATGTTGTACATGTGTAGCTATGCAAAACATTACCATAGTAGATATATTGTAAAAGACTGACTATATTTCCCTCCCTCCTATCCCACCTCCCACTTGGTCTATTCCCTACTTTGATCCTGTCCCTTTTCAAAAGTGGGTGCTTTCAACTTCCTTCCCCCTCTTCCCTCCCGCCCTCCCTTCCATCATTCCCTCTCTCATCCCCTTCCCCCCTACTCTCCTGTAGGATGAGATATCCTATTTAGTATGTATGTTATTCTCTCCCTGAGCCAAATTCAATGAGAATAAGGTTTTGCCTTTTTGCCTTTCTGTTCTTCCCCTCCCTTGTAACCATTTTCCCTTGCCTCTTCTATATGAGTTAGTTTACCCCATTCTGTCTCTCCCCATCTCCTATCATTATATTCCTCTCTCACCTCTTAATTTCACCTTTTAAGTATCATCCCTTCCTATTACATTCAATCTGTGTCCTCTATCCATGTATACCTGTAAACATATATACACACATTCACATGTGTATTCATATGTCCATATGCCCTTCTTCAACTATTTTCATACTGAGAAAAGTTTCATCAGTTATAATGATCGTTTTTCCATGTAGGAATATAAACAGTTAAACTTTGATAAGTTCATGATGATTTCTTTTCCCTGTTTACCTTCTCAAGCATCTCTTGCTTCTTGTATCTGAATGTCAAATTTTCTATTCAATTCTGGTTTTTTCATCAAGAATGCTTGAAAGTCTTCTATTCCATTGAATGACCATATTTTCCCCTGAAACATGATACTCAGTTTTGCTGGGTAGGTGATTCTTAAGTTTTAATCCCAGCTTCTTTGTCCTCCAGAATATCATATTCCAAGCCCTCAGTGTAGAAGCTGCCAGATCCTGTGTTATCCTGATTGTGTTTCCACAGTATTTAAATTGTTTCTTCCTGGCTGCTTGTCATATTTTCTCCTTGATCTGGGAATTCTGGAACCTGGCTATAATATTCCTAGGAATTTTCTTTTTGGGATCTTTTTCAGGAGGTGATCTGTGGATTCTTTCAACTTCTATTTTGCCTTCTGGTGCTAAAATATCAGGGCAGTTTTCCTGGAGAATTTCTTGAAGGATGATTTCTAGATTCTTTCTTTGATCATGGTTTTCAGGTAGTCCAATAATTTTAAAATTATCTCTCCTGGATCTATTTTCTAGGTCACTGGTTTTTCCCATGAGATATTTCACATTGCCTTCTATTATTTCATTTGTTTGGATCTGCTTAACAGCATCTTGATTTCTCATAAAGTCACTAGCTTCCATTTGCTCCAGTCTAATTCTGAAGGAATGATTCTCCTCAGTGAGCTTTTGAGATTCTTTTTCCATCTGGAAAATTAGGCTTGTTAAGGCATTTCATTTTGGATTTTTGATCATTATTTGATCTTCTGTGCATTTTGGTTCTTTGCCAGAGTATATGTGAAGAGTTGCAATCTTCCAAAACTGATTTTAAACAAAAGTTCCAGGTGATGTTTTCAGTATACACATTTTCTAATGAAGATACAAATGATAAAATAGGTCTGTAGAGTAACCTCCTTAATTTTTTTTAAAACATTTTCCAGGAAGTCGTATAGGGTAGAAGTAGAGCACTGTTTCCAGACAGTTTTCTCCAGGAGAAGGCTGCTTTGAAAGGAAGCAGAAATAAAGCATGATAACTAACAGACAGATCAATTGAGGGTTTTTTGAGGATGGCGGAGACAGGAGTATTTTTGTCAGCAGGGAAGCAGCCAGTAGACAGAGTTTGAAGAAGAGTAAGACAGTGGGAATAAAGGGGGTGGAGGGGAATCTGTTGGAAAACATGGGATGAAATGGCATCACTTGTGCACCTAGAGGGGTTTGCCTTGGCAAGGAGAAGGGCCACCTCCTTGTGTGAGACAGGAGTAACAGAAGAGATAGTAGGGGAAGACATTTAAATAATGTGACATGAGGAGGGGAGAAGGAGCTCTCAGTGAATGATTTTACTTTTTCCATTGAAATATGAGACAAGCTTCTCAGCTGAGAGGGTGGGGAAAGAACCATGGAAGGTTTGAAGTCTGGAAAAGCCACTGTGATGAGTAGGATAGTATATCAATTAGGGACATATAAAAGGATTGCTTAGCAGCAGCAAGGTGGCCCAAATGAATTTATATAACATGAGAACAAAATAGTTTGGAACTAACTTCTGGAGGGCCTTAAGTGCCAAGAATTTGGATTTTCTTTATATTGTAGCAGTTAGGTATACCCTATGGAGGATGTGACTTCAGACTCCAGAACACCACAGAGCCTCCTGGAAGCAATTTGTAAGTCCTGACATAGGAAAGAAACATCAAGTAGATGAAGAATATTTTGTCTAGAATTATGACATGTATTTGGATGGAAAACCTACAGTTTGTCTGTCATATGTATCTGGAACAGGTGGTACAAATGGACAGAGTTGGGCCCAGAATTAAATGGGAGGAAGAGAGCAGGATCAATTGGCTTCAATTGCAAAATTCCATTAATGATGCTAAGCTTCTTCCAGGAACAAAGAAAGACCCATCTTTTTAATATTAACATTCTACCAGTGCTATTGTAGGACTGTGAGACATGGAACATAATAGTCTCTAAAGGATTGATAAGGAGTGTCACACAGAGGCCGTGGATAATGGCATGGTAGGTGTGAGCAGCTTGCAGCTGATAACCAATCAGTTATTTTGAAGAACAGAAACAAAAATTTCATCAGGACGATGTATGATAGGAAGAAAAGGTGGCCTGGTTATGTGATGAGGGTGAAGGATGACAGGGAGACAGCCTGAATTCTCCACTGGTATCCTCTAGACATCAGGAAAAAAGGTGGAGGTCCTCCACCTTTGGGAGGACAGTGCTAAATTTATGAAAAGAGGCTGACAAGAGGCTTCCAGGACAGATATGAATGGACTGCAACTTGGGTTATTAGAGGAAACATCCACATCTATGAGATGTTAGATCCGTTTGAGTATATGAAAGCAAATAGAGAGCCAATGGACATATTTGAATAGGGAAATGATATGTGTACAACAGCATTAAAATTTTTTTATTGATTCTTCTTCTTTTTTTATGCCACATTTATTCTCTCCCCCACCCCTGCCTTCTAACAGTGAGTTACAATTAAACAGATTAAACAGAACTGACCAAAAAATGACTTCTGACTAATAGACTATTCCTTTTTCCTGGTTCTCTATTTCTCTGTCAAGAAGGGGGAAGTTTGGTTCATTATCTGTTCTTTTTGACCAAAATTGCTCATTTGAAGCAGTATTTTGGGGAAATTATCTTCTGCCATTCCTGTGTTGTTAATCTTTAACTCTGGGTAACTTCCACCACCTGATTTCCCTTCTGTGTGTCCTGAAGCTACTCAGTATTGCTAAAGAAAATTTCAAATGTTGAATTCTCTCCATTATAAATTTATGCTGCTTAACTTCAGATAGGCTTTCATTACTATTCATCTCTTCCTGAGTTCCTTATCACATTCTCCACAGCAATCATTTTAACCATTTTTATCTCTTTAACCCCCAACTCTGATTCTGACCCTGCACTCAGAGAAGTATAGATGATCACATATGCCCATATCATTGCCAGTCATCTCTATACTGAAGACTCCTGAATTGATATTCCTGAACATTAGCCATCTATTGCTAGTTGTTTTCTGGACATCTCTACTTAGATGTCTCAGTGTCATCTCAAATTCAGTATGCTCAAAACTGAATTTATGCTCTTTCTTTACCCCATAACTTGTTACTCATTTGATTTCCTTTTTTCTGTTAACTAATCACCTAAGTCATCCATGCTTGAAAACCTGGTATCATCTTTGACTTCTTCCTTTCTGATACCATCCATGTTTATTCGTTTCTGCCTCTGTGATACCATATTTCTTTTTAATTCTAGCTGTCGCTACTTTAGTACATTTTCTCATCATCTCTTGATTGGCCTGTTGCAGCAGTATTATATCACTTCCAAAAAGCCCCCCAATTTTTTGAAGTTCTATTCAGCCTTCAGACCCAGCTCATACGCCACCTCCTTCATGAAGCATTTCTTTATTCCTTCACTTGGAAATGATCTTTCCTTCATCATTTAACTCTATTATGTTCTATTTCTAGTTGTAATTTTTTGTGTGTGTCTTATCATACCAGATTATGCCCTTCAGGAGCAAGAACCACCATGTCTAAAATTCATCTTGGCATCTCCTCCATTTCCTGGTATAGTGACCCCTATATATAGCTGGTTCTTACATTTATTAGATTTGTTGTCGCATTTGGATTAGAGGAAGGGGAGACTAGTCAAGAAAACTTAAGGAACTATTGAAGTAGCCCCAGTTTGAAGTGATAAAGGCCTGGTCTAATGTGTTTAACAATGAGAATAAAAAGGAATGGGAGGATAGGAGAGACATTAGGAAAAAAATTAGAGCTTGAGTGCTGAGTGGGTGTATTGCCAAGGCAATATTCACAACACTGAAGGTGACTATGAATATGCTGTCAGGAAAGATCTTAAAACTCTCTTAAGCCTGTTAAGGGGCTGGAAAGATCTTCAGATTCCTATTACCATTACAGTGGGTGTGGAGAAGAAGATAGAAGGGAGAAAAGAATTAAAATATTTTGAGTTAAATGCTTGGAAGAATAATTGCACTATTGCTAAAAATGAAGATGTCCAAAGGATAAGGTGGTTTTGGGGGAAAGATGACAGGAGATCTCTGCACCATCACTTACTAACTGTGTAAATTTGGACAAGTTACTTCATCCCAGGTGTTAGTTTCCTCCTCTGTAAAGTGAATCAAAGACTAGGTGACTTCCACTGTTGTCAGTTGAAGGAACCAGAAATGTTTGGTCTGAAGATGAGAAGACTCAGGGGGAACATGATAGCTGTCTTCAGGTATTTAAAGGACTGGCATGTGAAGGAGAGACCAGATTTGTTCAGTGTAGCTCCAGCAGGCAGAACTTGGAACAAATTATGAAGAAGCAAATTTAAGTTCAACATCAAGAAAAATTTCCTAACAGTTAGAGCCACCAAAAGTGACTTCACCCTCTCCTTGTAGGTCTTCAAGCAGAGGTTGGATAACCATTTATTGGGTATGTGTTGTTTGTGTATGGATCAGACTAAACTGCTGAGGTCGCTTCTAACTGTTAGATTCTCTGATTCTATGAAGGTTCCTTCTAGCTATGATTGTATTACTTTTAGTTTAGTTTTAGTTGTTTTCTTTTTTTTGGAGGGGGGAAGGCAAGGCAATTGGGGTTAAGTGACTTGCCCAAGGTCATACAACTAGTAAACATGTCAAGTGTCTGAGGACAGATTTGAACTCATGGCCTCCTCACTCCAGGACCTCACTCCAACTCTCTACACTGAGCCACCTAGCTGTCCTTATTTTTTCAAATGTGTTTGATTCTAGACATGTTGAACTTGAGATGAAGATAAGACATCTAGTTGAAAAAATTAGAGATGCTGGTTGGGAAATCAGGAAATAGGTTAAGATAGCAGATACACTTTTGAGAATGTTTTTATAAATGTGATAGTTGAAATTATGTGAGTAAATTAATTCTTGGAGAGCTATGTATTGAGAGAAAAGCATTTGGGGCAAGTCTTTAACCTTGAATTGTGCCTGCTGTGGTGTCAAAAGTCCTGCGAAGCTGGAAGATATAGACCTAGTGATAGACTTTGTCATCTGAGAAACATCCTAGGTAAAACAGGAAAAACTCATCACCAGGTTGACTACAGTGATGAATTATTTTGCCCCAGCAACTCCCAAAGACCATCAACTTAAGGCATCTGAGGATTATGATTTGAGTTGATGGAGGAGAATACCTACATCAGTGAAATCACCAATTGTTGAAGCATTGAAATGGCTTACAGTCTTTTTCTCCATCTCAACCCCTGCCTTCATTGCAAGGGGACTTTTAAGTATACATATTGTTGCTCTCCTAAATAACCTAATTTCCTTTTACTCAATTCCTCTGAATTTCCACTCCCCTATTCCATTTCATCTACACATAGAGATAGACATGGCCATGATCTTATTACCAACGAGTGTTTCACTTCATAAAATCCCAAACTACTTTATTTAATTGTAATCTTTCATCATTCCACCTTGGTTAGCATCCCACCTCAGACACTTACTGGAAGTATGGTCAAGGGCAAGACAATTAACATCTCTGAGCTTTAGTTTCCTGAATTGTAAAACGGAGATGATAATATCTAGAGTTATTCTGAGAATCAAATGAGATACAGTAAGTTCTGCCTGCTGCCCTGAGGCTGAAGGTCTGACCTCTGGGTTATGATGGGGAAGTAAGGGGAAACTAAAGAATAATGAGACCACAGGACAGAGCAGAAGGAAGTCTAAAGGGAAACACAGACAGATAGGACAGCTTGGGAACTAACATGTTGAATGCATTATATGTACTTTAAAAAACCAAGCTGTAGATAAGGGAGATTCATGATTTTTATACAGTCTTCCTTCAGTGTTTTGAATAGTGATATGCTAATATTTATTAGAGTTTGTTAAGTTCAGAATAACAAAATATAAAATACTTACTTTTTAAAAAGTAAACTGGTATATGAATTATTTATTTGCCTATAGTATAGGATATAGAGAACCTTGGTTACCTGATTGCAGTTTCCTGGGTTGTTTGCGATGGGGAGTATGTATAACAGTGCTCACAGAACCAATTTAAAAAGATTAATCAATTTGCAGTACTATGCAAGACACTTTTATGAACCTGAAAACACATAGCTTGCTCTGGGTATTTTTATGTACCTGGTAGAACTGGGATCAAATGATGATATGCTTCATTTGCATCTTAGATAGGAAAATAATTACTCATAAAACTTGGTGGGACCTTATTTCTGTTGAATGGCAAAGAGACTTTGCACAGTAGTTAGTTGACTCTAAAAGAGTGAAAATAGTAGGAAAAGAGCACCAGCCCTGGAGTCAGGAGGACCTGGTTCAAGTCCGGCCTCAGACACTTAACATAAAAACTAGCTGTGTGACCTCGGGCAAGTCACTTAATCCCAATAGCCCTCCAAAAAGCCAAAAAAATAAAAAATGAAAATAATGGTAGGAAAGCTTTGATTTCCATTGGTTCCAAATATTTGAGGATTTAAATATTTCAGTTTTGGGGCTGGTGTGTCAGCTCTTGCTGTCCCTCCTACCTGTGTTACCTGGTTCCTTTACTCCCGCTATACCCTTCTCTAGTTTATTTGCTTTAAATTTTAAAGAAGCATCACTTATTATCATAGATCTTCATTTGTTGTTGTCATTTCAGTTGTGTCTGATTCTGTGACCCTATTTGGGGTTTTCTTGGCAAAGATACTGGAGTGGTTTTCCATTTCCTTCTCCAGTTCATTTTACAGATGAGGGACTGAGGGAAAAAGGGTTAACTGACTTGCTCAGGTTATTTCACAGCTAGGATGTGTCTGAGGCAGGATTTGAACTCAGGGCCTCCTGACTCCAGGGCCAGTGTTTTATCTACTGTGCCACCTAGCTGCCCTCTGGATTTTCATAGTATTTCATATTTCTACAGCATATTCTATTCATGAATAGTTTTACAATCATTTCTATTTTAAGTTGTCCTTTAAAGCCTTCAGAGGTGAAATGAGAATACTAGTCCCTAGTCCTTTTTATAGCTCAGGAAATTGAAGAAGAGACAAAATAACTTGTCCTGAAAAACAAATGGTAGAATCAGTGTTTAGCATGGCTAATAAAACTTCCCACTCCTGTCTTACAAATACTTGCCCTTCCTAATAGCCTTAAAACTGTCAGTTACATACTGCCTTTATCTTATACCCAGAAATCCTGGAATGATCTTTGACTTTTATTCTTCCTTTGTCTCTTTTGTTCAAATTCATCAACTTGTACTGATGCATTTTTTCACTTGTTCTTCTCCGATCACGTTAACTGTGATTTAGATGCTAATAACTTTATTTGTGGATTATTACAATATCTTTCCATCTCTATTCTCTTTAAACTATATTAAACACTGTTGACAGACTACTTTCTCTTTAGTGGTATATCATTCCTCTGCTAAAGACTTGTAGGGGGGCGGCTAGGTGGCACAGTGAGTAGAGTGCTGGCCCTGGAGTCAGAAGGACCAGAGTTCGGATCTGGCCTCAGACACTTAACCCACACAAACAAAAACCTAGCCGTGTGACCTTGGGCAAGTTACTTAACCCCAATTGCCCTAAAAGGGGCAGCTAGGTGGCGCAGTGAGTAAGAGCGCCGGCCTCGGAGTTGGGATGACCCGAGATCAAATCCGGCCTCAGAAAATGAGCACCCACACATAAATAATGACTAGCCGTGTAACCTTGAGCAAGTTACTTAACCCCAATTGCTTAAAAAAAAAAAAAGACTTGTAGGGACTCCTGTTACCTCTTGTATCAAGATTCAACTCTGCCTATGTTTAGAATTTTCCATAAGGGAAGCAGAACATTGGGGAAGAATTTTTACAAGCAGTGTCTCTGATAAAGGCCTCATTTCTAAAACATATAGAAAACTGAGTCAAATTTATAAGAATACAAGTCATTCCCCAGTTGACAAATGGTCAAAGGATATGAACAGGCAGTTTTCAGATGAAGAAATTAAAGGTATCTATAATCATATGAAAAAATGTTCTAAATCACTGTTGATTAGAGAAATACAAATTAAAACAACTCTTAGGTACCACATCACGCCTGTCAAATTGGCTAACATGACAAAACAGGAAAATGATAAATGATTTAGAAGATGTGGGAAAATTGGAACACTCATGTATTGTTGGTGGAGTTGTGAACCATTCTGGAGAACAATTTGGAACTGTGCCCAAAGAGCTATAAAGATGTATACCCTTTGACCCAGCAATATCATTTCTAGGACTATATCCCAAAGAGATCACAAAAATGGGAAAAGGACCCACATGGACAAACATATTTACAGCAACTCTTTTTTGGTGACCAAGAATTGGACATTGCGGGAATGCCCATCAATTGGGGAATGACTGAATAAGTTATAGTATATGAATGTAATGGAATACTATTGTGCTATAAGAAATAATGAGCAGGTGGACTTCAGAAAAATCTGGAAAGACATATATGAACTGATGCCGAGTGAAATAAGCAGAAACAAGAGAACATTGTACACAATAACAGCCACATTGTGTGATAACTGACTTTGATAGACTTAGCTCTTCTCAGCAATGCAAGGATTTAAGACAGCTCCAAAAGACTTATGATGAAAAATTCTATCCACATCCAGGGAAAGAATTATGAAGTCTGAATGCAGATCAAAGTATACTATTTGTTCTCTCTCTCTTTTTTTTTTGTTTTGTTTTCTCTTTCTTGTGATTTCTCCCATTCTGATTCTTCTTTACAACATGACAAATGTGTAAATATATTTAATAAGAATGTATATGTAGGGCCTTTATCAGATTGCATGCTGTCTGGGGGAAGGGGGAGGGGAGGAGGCAGAAAAAATTAAAAACTCAAAATCTTGTGGAAGTGAATGTTGAAAACAAATTAAATAAATTAATTTAAAAAAAAAAAAGAATCCTCCATAGCTTGGCCCCAACTTAACCCTTTCACTTTATCGTTTATTATTCTCTAGCACAAACTCTTTGTGCCAATTGGGCTAGTTTCTTCCTCATTCTCCACACGTGCCATGTAAATGCTACATCATTTCCAGCCAAACTAACTCTTCATGTTTTTAACACGTGGCACTCCATTTCCCATCTCTGTACCTTTGCATTGTCTGTCCCCCTTGTTCAGGGTATAATCTTACCCTACCACTACCTCTGACTCTCTTTCCCCCCTCCCCCCTTCTAAAGTATGCTTCAGTCTGAATGCAGACACCAACAGTTTTTTCTCTGGGGATGGATAGCATTTTTTGTAAGTCCTTTAGAGTTATCTTGGATCATTGTATTGCCGAGAGTAATTAAGTCATTCACAGCTGATCATTTTACATTATTGCTGTTACGTTGTACACAGCACTTTTCAATTTACATTAGCTCATGCAAGTCTTTCCAGGTGTTTTTGAGAGCATCCTGCTCATCATTTCTTATAGTACAAATAGTATTCCATCATAATCACATAACACAGCTTGTTCAGCCATTCCCCAGCTGATGGGCCTCCCCTCAATTTCCCCACAAAAGAGCTGCTATAAACATATAGGTCCTTTTACTTTTTTATTTCTTTTGGGATACAGACCTAGTAGTGGTATTGCTTAGTCAAAGGATATGCATGGTTTTATAGCTGTTGTTCCAAATTGTTCTACAGAATGGTTGAATCAATTCACAACTCCACCAATAGTGTGGTTATATCTTCTATAGAAGTCTTTCTTGATACCCTTCCCTCCTAACTACTTGTGGCATCCCCTTTCCCACTCCTCAGCTTTGTTGTATTTATTTTGTTGTTGTTGATGTTAATTAATCTGTGCCTTTGCAACTCTAGACCGCTCTTATTTCCACTTAAATAAATACTATTTTTTCAAAGTTCAACTCAAATACCCTTTCTTTCATAAATTTCTCTACTTATTCTGACCTCTAGTCAGCTCTTCCTTGTCTTTCCTACTAGTTCACTTGATTATATGGATAATTCATAGCCCAGAATTAAAACTTAACATTTACACAAACCATTTTCAGTCTTTGGTACTTCTCACTAAAATATCTTTATGACTTGTACTTCTATCCAGGATTTCCCTTGGGAACATCAGAATTTGCCTCTTATCTAGGTTCCTATGGAAAAGGTAAAGATCTTGCCTTCAACAACCTGCAAGCACTCTGGCTAACAATACGTTGACTATAGGACAAGTTTTATTTCACTTGACTGAAAATTTAAGGCATAAAAGAATGGTCCTTTAAATAACCAAGGTAACTCTTCCTCTCTCCCTAGACACAATTCTAGGTTTTGTTATTAAGTCATTTCATTCATGGCTGACTTTTCATGACCCCACCTGGGGTTTTCTTGACAAAGATATAAGAATGGTTTTCCATTTCCTTCTCCAGCTCATTTTACAAATGAGGAAACTAGGGCAAACAATGTTTAGTGTCTTTATTGGGGTCAAACAGCCAGTAAGTGTCTAAGGGCAGATTTGAACTCAGGAAGAGGAATCTTCATGACTCCAGACCCAACGCTCTCTCTGCTGTGCCACCTAGTTACCCTCCATGAGGTTTTAGATTCCCTCAAAAAAGATAAAACATGGAGCAGGTAGGTGGCACAGTCAATAGAGCACCTGCCCTAGAGTCAGGAGGACCTGAGTTCAAATCTGGCCTCAGACACTTAACACTTACTAGCTTTGTGACCTTGGACAAGTCACTTAACCCCAATTGCCTCTCCAAAAAAAAAAAAGATAAAACATTCAAGATTTCTAGAGATTTGACTTTCTTCCTCTGGTGGGAATGATCCTTACTTTTCCAAGTAATACTAGCAGCAAGAGAGAGAGAAACAAAACTGTAAAATACTCTATAAAAAGAAGTAATTCTTGGTTGGATAAATTATAGAGGAGGAAGGTATTCAAGGGCTTCTGGGAGGATCATATAATATTTCTGGATCCTTTTTTCTTTTTTCACTTCATATTAAAGATGCATAATTAGATATCCATTGAAATATGGAAACTAGAGATTATGTTTGACTGGTTCTGTGAGCTTTACTCCTGATTCTGCTTTGAGTATCTTAGTCTAAGCCTTTTCTCAGAATAGCTGAGCTTCCCAGAGGAACTGAAATTTAACGCATCCTCAAGCAGAGAACATTTACTGTTCTCTCAGCAGGCACTTATGTGGGACTCTTAAAAGGGAAAAGAGGAAGGGAAGGGAACAAGCATTTGTTAAGTATCTACTTTGTGCCAGGCACTGTGCTAATAAGTCCATTATAATTAGCTCATTTGACCATTAAAACCTAATAAAACCATGAAGAAGTCAGGAAAATAGGCCCCTTGCAAATGTTCTTTTGTAAAATGCTTTATGTTTTAATTTTGTTGTCATGGATCATTTGAATCAGTGCTGAGTGACAGAAAGGAACCCATAGTTACCTTTCATCTCAGGCTTTTTTGAAAAGTTTATATGCTGTACTATTGTAACTCTCTTCATTTAATAAGAATAGTTAATTAGCACTTTATACTTTACTATTTAGTTTTATAGATAGTTTCTAGCTCTTTATTTAGGTAGATAACATCAATATAATACTTTGTTATACTTAAGGCTACTCTAGTTGTCGGGAATCCAGCTTTCTGGCAATTTATCTAGGAATAGTGGTGTAAAACTCAAGTAGAAGCAGATTCCTTTAATTTTTTTTTTAATTTTGTTTTTTGGAGGGCAGTTGGGGTTAAGCGACTTGCCCAAGGTCACACAGCTAACTAAGTGTTAAGTGTCTGAGGCCGGATTTGAACTCAGGTCCTCCTGACTCCAGGGTCAGTGCTCTATTCACTGCACCACCCAGCCGCCCCTGAAACAGATTCCTTTAGACCACATTTTGGCTTAGAAAACTACAAATTAGGGGTGGCTAGATGGCGCAGTGAGTAGAGCGCCGGCCCTGGAGTCAGAAGGAACTGAGTTTGGATCTGACCTCAGACACTTAACACACACAAACGAAAACCTAGCCGTGTGACCTTGGGCAAGTTACTTAACCCCAATTGCCTTCCAAAAAGCAAAAAGCAAAAAAAAAACAACCAAAAAATAAAAAGAAATAAAGAAAAAAAAGAAAACTACAAATTAACACCAGCTATGTTTATATTATATTATTGTTTATTTTGTTAAACATTTCTCAATTACATTTTAGTCCGATGGTCCACTTGGCTTGCCACCAGCTCCTCATCAGACATCTCTGATCTAGAATACAGTGATATGTGAAATATTATCTGTTACATTCCAGCTCCTAGTAGAAGATGACATTTGATAAATATCCATATGTAAGAATCAGTGGCAGGGGAGGTCATAACCCATACTCCCTGCTCCTTTTCTATATAAAAACATCTGCCTTTTGTTCCCTAATTAAGAGTATTCTGGAATGATTGCCATAGTGGTACTTCATAGCATCTTCTGTTTCTCTCTTCAGCCCTCTTCTCTAGTTTTGGAATCCTTACTGCTGATGCAAATATTCAGGATGTGTATCTGATGTCTCAAGCTGAAACTTGGAATTTTCCATGCAGTTGTTAAAAGATTGTTCAGTGTATGTGAAATAAGACCATTAATACCATATTTAAACTATGTTATGAGTTAAATAGACTCGTAGACTAACCTAGAGCTCCAACCACCATTTTAAACATGATTTTTAAGGGAAAATATATTCAAATTTCTAAACCATTAAGTTACACGTGAACTTTTAAAACACAATCTGTTCTTAAATTGGGCAAATTTGAATTTTGGGACTAGGAGGTCATTTTGACGATGGAGAGGGTAGTTTCAGTGGAGTGATGATGACAAATGGCTGCTGGTGAGAGGTTGATGGAGAGAGCAGGTAGTAAGGAAGTAGAGATATCAAACAGAGACGTCTTTTAAAAATGTTTCATGGATGCTTTTTAAAAAACATTGTTGTTATTACCCAGTAATACACACACACACACACACACACACGAACTGTCCATTCAGATACAGAAGTACAGTTAAAGAAAAAAGTGTATATACTCTTTGATCCAGCAATACCACTGGTTGTTTTTTTGTTTGTTTGTTTGTTTGTTTTTTGCTTTTTGGAGGGCAGTTGGGGTTAAGTAACTTGCCCAAGGTCACACGGCTAGGGTTTTTTGTTTGTGTGTGCGTTGTCTGAGGTCGGATCCGAACTCAGGTCCTTCTGACTCCAGGGCCGACACTCTACTCACTGTGCCACCTAGCCTACCCAAGCAATACCACTGTTATCCCAAAAAGAT
This sequence comes from Gymnobelideus leadbeateri, assembly GCA_011680675.1. Taxonomy (NCBI): domain Eukaryota; kingdom Metazoa; phylum Chordata; class Mammalia; order Diprotodontia; family Petauridae; genus Gymnobelideus; species Gymnobelideus leadbeateri. The sequence goes on from WOXC01005441.1 coordinate 803,919, forward strand.
CATTAAAAAAGGAAATGGACCCACATGAACAAAATATTTATAGCAGCTCTTTTTGTGGTGGCAAAGAATTGGATATGGAGGGGATACCCTTCAGTTGGGGAATGATCTGACAAATCGTGGTATATGAATGTAATGTGCTATAAGAAGTGATGAACAGGCAGACTTCAGAAAAACCTGGAAAGACTTATATGAACTGATGCTGAGTGAATTGAGTAGAACCAAGAGAAAATTGTACACAGTAATGGCAACATTGTACGATGACCAACTTTGATAGACTTAGTTATTAGCTCTTCTCAGCAGTGCAGTGATCTAAGACAATTCTGAAAGACCCATGATGGAAAATGTGTCCACATCCAGAGAAAGAACTGTGGAGTCAAAATGCAGATCAAAGCATTCTGTTTTCAGCTTTTTGTTTTGTTTTGTTTTTTCTTTCTCGTGTTTTTTGCCTTTTGTTCTGATTCTACTTTCATAACTAATGTGGAACTATGTTTAATATGATTATACATGTATAGTCTATATCAGATTGCATGCTGTCTTGGGGAAGGAGAAAAAAACTTTCAAATTCAGAATCTTATAAAAGTGAATATTGAAAACTATCCTTACATGTAATTAGAAAAAATAAAATGCTGTTAAGTAGGGGGGGGGAGGATTTTCCACATCTGCTCAAAAAAGAAAACAAATGTACACACCAACAATGTCTAAGCATACATGTATCATTCTGTGCCCCTGAGTCTACCACTTCTGTGCTGAAAGGAGCCAGTCAGCCAACAAATTTACTAAGGGCTTACTGTAGTGCAAGCATTGTTTCTACTGCTTAGAATCCCTAGTTCTCATCCAGGAAAAACAAGGTCAGCTCAAATACCACTCCTTCAAGGAGCCTTTTTTCTATTCCTCCAGTTTTTGGTACTATCCTTTCTCTGCCAAGTCTCTGTGTATTTATTTTATCTGTAACTTACATTTATTTGCCTGTGAACATATTGTTTTCCTTTAATAGAATGTAAGTTTTTGAGGGAAGAGAACATCTAACTTTTTTATATTTGTATCCCCAGTGCCTAGCACATAAGGAGTTTATTTATTTATTTGTTTGTTTATTTATTTATTGGAGGGCAATTGGGGTTAAGTAACTTGCCCAAGGTCACACGGCTAGGTTTTTGTTTGTGTGTGCGTTAAGTGTCTGAGGCCGGAACCGAACTCAGGTCCTTCAGACTGTAGGGCCGACGCTCTACTCACTGCGACATAAGGAGTTTATTAACTGCTTGTGTTATTGATTGCTCATCAGCCCTCTGGAGTGAAGATTGATATAGGCAACTTTTTCAAGACATTTGCTAGTAAATAGGAAGGGAGAGAGAAGAGTCAAAGGAAGAATTTCTGTTATGGTTGTGAAGGCCAGAGGGATCTGTAGGAGCCATTGGAGAGAGAGAAATTTAAATACAAATAGTTATTAATACAAAAAGTTATAAATGAACAAACAGAGGTCAGAAGAAGCTTTGGATATGCTACATGTAGAAATTTGAGTTGCAGTGTAAATAGTTCTAAATATGTTATTTTGTAGTTGTCTGAAGTTCAATGTGCAATAAATTGTTTTTAACGAATAAACATGTAACAGAAAGCTGACAACTATTGCAACAAGGTTCTGAAGGAGGTAAGAGAGCATGGGATCAAGAATATAGGTAGAGAAGGGACAGCTAGGTGGCATAGTGAATAGAGCACCATCCCTGGAGTCAGAAGGACCTGAGTTCAAATTTGACTTAGTAGTTGTGTGACCCTGGGCAAGTTACTTAACCCCAATCGCCTTGCTAAAAAGAAAAAAATATAGGTATAAATTCCTTTATGAGGAATATGGCATTTGTATCCAGAGAAGGAGGGAGTTAATGATAATAATGATAAATTTTGAAGACTAGATGAACCTCCAAAGAAGAGAGGTCATTGAGGGATGGTGGTATTTGGATGGTGTAAAAGCAGCAGTGGAGAGTAGTGACCGTGTCCAGCCCTCCTTACCAAAGACACAAGTAGGCATTACGATTTTTAGGGCAACTTGAGTTGGAGTGGGGAGATGCTCATCTGAGGTATGGGAAGACCTCAGAATCCTCTCTGGGTCATTGCATGCCCACATTACTGCTCAAGCATCCCATGTAAAAGGCATGGATCTCCAGGCCCTGTGGCAGCACAATATAGACATACCCAGAGAGAAATGATCTGTTATCCAGAGGCTCTGGTGTCTGGCCCAGTAGTGACTCTGGATCCTTGACCCCTTTAATCCCTAAGAGACTGAGGAAAAGGTGGTAGATTGAGGAGGGTACAGAAGTAGAGGAAGACGGTTTTCAGGAGGGGATAAGTGACATCCTGGGGGAGAATAACTTGGGCTCAGGTGCTAGGGCCAAAGGAGTAGAGGCAGCCACTTAGTCATTTTATATCATTGTTTCAGGGAGCAAGGCATAGGAGATGGCCTGTGTAAATGCTTGGAGAGGTGAGAGGGGAGGTTGAGTTCAGCTGAATCATAAATTTAATGCAGATTACAACTCCTTTACACAGTATATTTTGTGTAATTTGTGTGTGTGTGTGTGTGTGTGTGTGTGTGTGTGTGTGTGTGTGTGTAAATCTGCCATAGAGAAACCTACCCAGTATATCCGCTCACAGTATATGACTGGATCACCTCTTCTTCTGATAATATAATGTCCTGGTGTTCCATGATATATAGCCATATAAGATGACCAGGAGAATATTGATCATACATCTTGCTGTAGCAAGTAGCCAGGACCATTGAAAGCATTACCCAGTTAGCCAGATGTGATCCAGCTTCATTTCCTCTTTATTAGTTCTGGGCCCATTTCATTATCCACCTACAGCATATGGCCTACATGTATGCATACATGCACATGTACCTATCTATATGTTCACACACATGTGCACATGCAACAGACATGCACATGTGTGTTATATATACATTTTTATTTAATGTATATACCTACATGTGTGCATGCCACACACACCTACAGAGTTAGGTGGTGCAGTGGATAGAGCACTGTGCCTTGAGTCAGGAAGACTTGAGTTCAAATCTAGCTTCAAGACACCACTAGCTATGTATTCCTGGACAAGTTACTTAATTGCTCTCTGCCTCAGTTTTCTCATCTGTAAAATGATGAAATGATAGCATCTACCTCCCACGGTTATAGCAAGGATAAAATGAAATAATAGTTGTAAGGTGCTTTGCAGACCTTAAGGTCTTATATAAATGCTAGCTATTATTATTGTTATTATTTACATACACACACATATACACATAAGATTATAGATTAGAATCCTGTGTGATTTTAACGTGTGCTTAGATGACATCTTGAGGAGAGCCTTTAATCTTAATATTTTGTTCTACTGAATCAGATGTTTTTCCCCCTCAAATCAACAAACAATAGATATAGTAAGATCTTATATTTGTAGACTTCTGAGTCACTTGTATGATACTGTAGATGACCAAAGCCTGCTTCTTCCTCTGTCATGTTTTCATTTAGAATACTTTTTCATATAACTAGAGAAGCTTCATCTGAAAACTGCCTGTTCACATCCTTTGGCCATTGATCAATTGGAGAATGACTTATATTCTTATAAATTATGTTCTCATTATAATTATGTTACATATTATATTTATAAATTATATTCTTATAAATTCGACTCAGTTTTCTATATATTTGAGAAATGACACCTTTATCAGGTACATTTTCTGTAAAAATTGTTTCCCCCTTTTTATTTTCCTTCTTAATCCATTTTACAACTTGTAATGCTCTCTATCTCTTGTTTGGTCACAAATTCTTCCCTTCTCCATAGATCTAACAGGTAAGCTATTCCATGCTCCCCTTATCTGCTGTATCATGTTTTCCTTAAAGCTCTCCTTACTTTCATGCATAGACCATTCTCATAAAGATTTATACAACGGAGGGAGTAGATGGATTTGGAGGACACTGTAGAGATCTTCAAGTTCAACAGCTTCATTTTATAGATAAAGAAAACTAAGTTTCTGAATCATTATTTTTTGGCTTAAATTTTGGCCATCTTTTCCATTCTCGAGAGTCTCCCTCTTTGGGGATATCTTAAATTGATCCATGAATGCTTTTAAAATTGTGAAGCCTCCAGCATGACTTTGTTCTCTGTATTTGGTTAGGTTCAATTGCTCAACAATACTTCAGTAGTACTTGACATGTGAATAGCATTTTATAGTATTCAAAGCACTTCCACATACCTTATCTCATTTAGTCCTTAGAACAACACAGTGAGGGATGCAGGGCAAGAATCATCTCCATTTTATAGAAGAAGAAACTGCACCCAAGAAAGGTTGGTTAATTGATCTGCCCAAGATCACAGGGCACAATGACCATTTTGGTCTCTTTCTACTATACTATACTGAGTTGCTATCTAGCACTTCCTACTTTGAAGCTGCCTAAAGTTATCTTTTTAGAATGTGTCTGTTCTCCCAAACCAGACTGTAAGCTCTTTGGCAACATTTGGAAACAGCTTATTACCTTTATTTTTTTGTTGTTTCCCATAGTGACTGTCATATAAAAGCTATTATGGAAATGGTGTTCTATTAATGTCACCTATTGTTAAATGTTAAATGTCACCTATCAGAACCCAGACTGGATCTTTCTGGACCTTCTGGTGCTTATACCTTTGCTTAGCCAGTTTTCCCCTTATAGGACAAAATATATAACTGTTAGAATGGGTAAGTGGCTTTATTTTGAGTTGGCAGCTTGGAATTAGAATGTCCTCCACCTTTGGTATTAAAAACAGAGCCAGATTTTGCTGAAATGTCTTGAAAAGTAGATGGTCTATGAAATTATATTGACTAAGATTTGCTCCCAGAAAGACACCTCCTTCTCACCACCCCCACTCTGCTTTTTTGGTAAAGGTGGGGGATTGCAGATATGGCATACTGTATATAATGTCATACTTTTTAAGTATATTGCTTAATTTTAATGAACTGGTTTTTTTCTCTTTTTTATATGGAATGACTCTCTAGGGATATATTGGTGGGAAGGTATATTTTGGATAATGTAGGTGATATAAAAATAAAGACTATCAATAAATAATTATTTTGAAGGGAAAAAAAGAAAGAAAAATAGTTTGGGAAGAATTTGGTTTTTCATCCCTGCCATGAATTTTGTCAGGGTGTGTAGGGGTAAGGAAGTGGATTTATTTTACCTGAATCACTTGCTTTTGGTAGCTAGGAGATCTTTTATACAGAACTAGTATAAAGTTTCTTCTCAACCATGGTCAGCTTGACTCTTTATCTTATTAGGTGAAAGGATGAATGTGGCTTTGCTCTGTTACCAGACTTAATAATAAATCTGTATAAGTTGAGCCTTGTATACAATTAGGTATCCCTATTAGATGTGGCTTAAAATGAGGTTAGTCATTGTGATTTGCTTGAGACCTGATGGAAACTTATCCTGTTTCTCAGTTGAGAAATGTCTGACCTCAAGATTAGGAGTTGGAATTGGAGTCCTTAACCATCGACTGTCTCTCTGCTCAGTGTCTCTTCTTTTCACTTGCAGTTTGCAGGAAAGCCCCAGATCAGACCCAGAGGATCTAATTCTTCTTATCTTTGACCCCCCCCCCCCTTTAGGTTCATTACATCCTGCAAGAGGTGGTGATGGGTGGCATGGTACTAGAAACGAACATGAATGAAATTGTGGCTCAGATTGAAGCTCAGAACAAATTGGAGAAGTCAGAGGTGAGTGAACCTTTGGGATTCCATTCCAGTGGGGGTGAGTGTGGTTTTGGTAGAGAAGGACAGCCAGCAGAGGGGACATATAGATTTGTTACTTCACGTTGCCTTCCTGCAGATGTCCTTTTCTTCTTTCATGGACATGGGCAGGGTATAGTAGGAAAAGCACCAGGTGAGGAAGGAAAAACCCTGGATTGGAGTCTTGGCTTAGTCAGGATCACAGAATCTCAGAGTTAGAAAGGATTTCAGAGTCTGTCCAGTTCAACCTGTGCTTAAAGAATTCCTTACACCGTCACAGCCCTGATGGTGGATTTCCAGTGTCTGCCTGAAAACATCCAATGATGGAACTTGCTAAGCCTGTCTCTTGAGACAATCCATTCCATTTGGGAATGATTTGAATTATTCATTTTTCCCCCTTTGTCAAATCTGTCTCTCTGCAGCTTCCATCCCTCACTCCTAGGCCTATGTTCTGAGCTTAAGTACATACTCTTCTCTATGATAGCCCTTCATATGCCTGAAGATAATCATCATGTGCCCTTTGAGCGTTCTTTTCCTCACCCTTGGAGGGTATGGTGTAGAGTCCTTTCTGCCTCCTGGAGATGTACAAGTTTTTTGGTTGCCTTCCTAAGATGTGGCATATAGAATTAAATGTAGCACTCTCAGGGTGGGCTGAATGATTCAGGTGGGACTGTTGTCTCTCTTCTCCACTGTCCCTTTCTCAAAGCAACCTAAGATTGCATGAGTTTTGTGTTGCTACTGAGCTTGGAGTTCAACAAAACACTCAGATCTTTTCCATAGGAATTGTTTTGTCATAGTTTCCACATCCTGGACTAGTGAAGCTAGTTTTTTTGAACCAAGTTTATAGGACTTTATGTATATCTCTATTATTAGATTTTGTTAAAATGTGAACTATTTGTCTAATCACAAAAGCAGTTCACATATATATATAGTATTTTAAGATTTGCCAAGTACTATATATATATAGTTTCTTACTTGATCTGTACAACACTGTGAGGGAGGTACGATTATTGTCCCCATTTTACAGATGAAGAGTCTCAAGCTCAGAAAGATTGTAACTGGTCCAGGCTCTCACAGCTAATAAGTGGTATTAATCATAATTCAAACTCAGGTTTTTCTAATTCCAAATGTAATACTTTACTCGTTATACTGGTTCTGCCTGATATTTTAAATCTTCATTCTAGACTGTTAAGATCTTTTTGGATTCTGATTGTCATCCAGTCAATTAAATATTCTTCTCACTTTCAGAGTTGTATGTTGTCAGAGTTGGGAGGGACTTCAGATATCATCTTCAGATACTAATACCTGATCAAGAATCTCCTCTGTGTTGTCATTACCTCCCCACAAGGCATGCTTCTTTTTATGTAACTTTTTATAGCCCTCTCTCTCTTCTCCCTTTGGTATTGGGTAGGACAGAGGAGTTATTGGAAGGAGAAGGGTCACCTCTCCAGCAGTCCTCAGTGTTCTTCCTTTTTGAGGGGACCTAAACCCTGGGGCAGAACCTGAGGAGACAAAGTTGACCGTGTTTGGAGGTGATTGCATTTTTTTAGGGAGGTGAAATTAATGGATATTTACCCCATAAAGGCAAGATACCTTTTCTGAAAAGAAGTAGCCACAAACTGAATCCATATGCTTCTGGGAAAATCCTGGGTAGAAGCACAAATCAAATAGAAATTTTAGTGAGAAGCTTCCAATTTGAAATTTATCCTTGTAAGCCCAGAACCTTATTTCTGGGTTATGGATTTTGTGTGTGTGTGTGTGTGTGTGTGTGTGTGTGTGTGTGTGTGTGTGTGTGTGTGTGTGTGTGTGTGTGTGTACAAATTAACTTTTCGAATCAGTAATGAAATATTTTATGGCACAGCAATGGACAAATTGCTGTGGTATCCCACCATATACCTCCCTCATTCTTGGCAGCACTCCATTCACAACTGTCCTTTGAATCCAGTCATTCAGCCACTACCAAATACACTTAATTGTCATCTAGCCTGCATCTGTCTTGTCCAGAAAGATAGGATATGAGATTATCAAATGTTTTGCTAAAATTGTTTCCCTCTACAATAGCTTTGTCAGAAAAGGAAGTGAAGTTAATTTTACATGACCTGTTCTTGGCGAAGCCATGATGACTCTTAATAATCATCACTTCCTTATCTAAATGTTTGCACATTTTCCTTTTGGTATGTCATGTTGTCAATCTGGTTTAATCAGTTTGGGTACTACTTTCATAGATGCAGATTGTAACCCCTCTATCAATTAAATAGACTATCTTCAAGAATTTCTGTGACTGAAAAATTTAATCCCCTTGCAGCCAAATTGCTGATTGCCTCTCTAAACCTAGCGAAGCTGATTCCTGGAAGTAACCTCCACGTAGCTCATCACTAGGACTATAGTTCAAGTCTTTCCAACTTGGTGGTTCCTGCTAGAGTTTATACCTTGTTGTTTATACCCTTCAAGAACCCAACTTACATCCACACCGTAAAGTATCAAAATAAGTCCTTAATCCCATGTTGTAAAATTTTGTCAGGAATTGAAGTCAAGCTCAAGGCCTGTAATGGGAAGCACTGTCTTTTTCTCTTTTTTGGAAATTGTAAGTTTCTCAGCTCAATCCTGTAGTACTTCTACTCTCCATGATTCATCAAAGATCACTGAAAACAGCTCAGTAGTCACATCCACCATTTCTTTTAACACTGGCATGTAATTCATCCAGACCTGGTGAGTGGGCAGAGAAGTACAGAGGGAAGAGCTCTGGCTCTAAGTCCAGAGATACTAGACTCACATCTTGTGTGATGCTTATTGCTTGTATGATCTTAGGAAAGTCATTTGACCTCTTTGGTTTTCTCATGTATAAAATGAGGGGGTTGGAATAGATGCCCTCAGAGGCCCTTTTCAACTATAGATTGATTTTTTTGATTGATAGAGCATTTATTAAGTGCTTACAGTACTGTATGCCAGGAATTGTGCTAAGTATGGGGAGACAAATACAGGCTTGTATTCTGTTTGAGGAAAACAGCACAAAAAAAAGGCCCTAGAAAGTGAAGGGGTTGAGGAGGTATAGGTGAAATGGCATGGGGAGGTGAAGAGGAAACCTCAGGTCTGACATTTCTCCAGGGTAGCAAAGTGGCAAGCAAGGAGTCTGGAGAGAGAATCTAGGCAGGAGCACTAGGTCCTTGGATGATTCTTATGGTTTCACTTATTGAAAGTAGCTAAGAACTCTTGAGCTCTCTCTCTCTGTATCTTTCTCTCCTTCTCCATCTCTGTCTTTATCTCTCTCTCCACTTTCCTTAGGTGAGGAGATAACTCCCGATTAACCATTTTTACATGATTCTTCTTAATCTGAAGATCACTTTTCTTGCTAGAGAAAAATAGAAGCAAAATTAGATTTGAATAGTTGTTACTTCTCTGTGGAAGCTATTATCATCATCCTTCTCATTTCCCCAGCAGCCATCTTTCCTCCTTTAATCTTGTCTTTTTGTTGTTGTTTAACCACCATTTTAGTTGTGACCCCATTTATGGTTTTGTTGGAAAAAGATACTGGAGTGGTTTGCCATTTCCTTCTCCAGCTCCTTTGACAGTTGAGGAAATGGAGGCAAATAGGGTTAAGTGACTTTCCCAGGGTCACACAGTTAGTAAGTATCTGAGGCCAGATTTGAATTCAGTAAGATGAGTCTCCATGACTCCAAACCCACTATGCCACCTAGTCACATTCTCTTGTCTCTTAACATAGCTTAAAAAAAAAAAAAGCTGTTTGTAGTTATTAACATTTATCCCCATCAGATTTCAAATTATATTAAAAAGCAGTAATCAAAACAGTTTGATACTAAGAAATGGAATAGTGAATCAGTGGAATAGATTAGGTATTCAGTATGTAAAAATAAATAGACTTAGTCATCTAATGTTTGATAAACCCAAAGATACAAACTTTTAGGGAAGGAACTCACCATTTGACAAAAACTGCTGGGAAAATTGGAAAGTATTCTAGCAGAAATAAGGCATAGACCAATATCTCACACCATATACTAACATAAAGTCAAAATGGGTACATGATTTAGACACACAGGATTACTTAAGCAAATTAAGGGAGTGTGAAAAGTTTTACCTGTCAAATCTACAGATAAAGAAAGAGTTTATGACCAAACAAGAGATAGAGAGGATCATGGAAAGTAAAATGGATAATTTTGATTACATGAAATTAAAAACGTTTTGCACAAACAAAACCAGTGCAGCCAAAATTAGAAGGAAAAGTGGGGCAGCAGGGGGTGGGGGGGAGGGGGAACTTACAGCAAGTTTCTCTAATAAAGGCCTCATTTCTTAAACATGTAGGGGACTGAGCCAAATTTATAAAAATAAGAACCATTCTCTAGTTGATAAGTGACAAAAGAATTTTATAAATTTCATAAATAATAAAACAAGCAGTTTTCAGAAGAAGAAATCAAAGTTGTCGACAGTCATATGAAAAATGCTCCAAATTGCTATTGATTAGAAAAATACAAAATAAAAAAACTCTGAGATACCAGTTCATACTTATCAGATTGGTAAACATGAGAGAAAAGGAAAATGACAAATGCAGGAAGGGATATGGAAAAATAGGGACACTAATATACTGTAGGTGGAGTTGTTAACTGGTGTAACCATGTGGAGAGTAATTTGGAACTATGTCCAAAAGAATTGGAAATTGATGAGATTGTGGAATGGCTAAACAAGTTGTGGTATATGATTGTGATGGAATATTATTGTGCTATAAGTTATGTGGGAGAGGAGCCAAGATGGAAGAGAGAAGCCAGGAAGTTGCCTGAGTTCTCCTAGTTTCCCTCAGAAACAACATTAAATCAAGCCACTAAATGGATTCTGGAGTGACAGAAGCCACAAAAAGATGGAGTAAAACAATTTTCCAGTTTAAGATAACTTAGAAGGACTTCAGGGAAAGGTCTGTCTCACTTGGGTAAAAAGGGAGTGCAGCCCAGCACAGACAGTGTCTGGACAAGCCAGTGGGAGGCTCTTAGCCACAGCACAGATCAGTGACCAAGCCCTCAATCCTGGCTTAGTAGGCCAGTGGCACAGCAGACCATCTGTGAGGTCTCCAGCCACAGTGCAGAAGGCAAATTGTGATCCCTGTAACCCTGGCACAACAGGCATGACTAGGCAAGGCCACCCCAACACAGTGGGCAAGCCACAAGCACCTGAAGCCTTAGTGTGGAAAGCCAGTTACCAGGCCCCTGGCCCCCAGCATAAGATGCTTTGGATAGTGCCCCCTGTGCTCCAGAAGCAGAATTCAATTTTAACAGTCATGAAATAGACCTAAAAATGAGTAAGAAACAGAAAAGAGCCCTGACCATAGAAAGCTATTATGGTGACAAGATCAACACAAACTCAGAAGAGGACAACAGTATCAAAGTGCCTACCTGTGAAGTCTCAAAGTGGAATGTAAATTGATCTCAAGTCAAAAAGTCCTCTTGGAAGAACTCAAAAAAGATTTTAAAAATCAAGAGAGGGGGGCGGCTAGGTGGCACAGTGAGTAGAGCGCTGGCCCTGGAGTCAGAAGGACCTGAGTTCGGATCCGGCCTCAGACACTTAACCCACACAAAACAAAAACCTAGCCGTGTGACCTTGGGCAAGTTACTTAACCCCAATTGCCCTAAAAGGGGCAGCTAGGCGGCGCAGTGAGTAAGAGTGCCGGCCTCGGAGTTGGGATGACCCGAGATCAAATCCGGCTTCAGAAAATGAGCACCCACGCATAAATGATGACTAGCCATGTAACCTTGAGCAAGTTACTTAACCCCAATTGCTTAAAAAAAAAAAATCAAGAGAGGTAGAAGAAAAATTGAAAAAAGAAATGAGCGTTATGCAGGAGAATTATGAAAAGAGTCAACAACTTGGAAAAGGAGGCACAAAAATCGACTGAATTGAACAAGTCCTTAAAAAATAGGATTGGCCAAATTGGGGACAAAAATCCACTGAAGAAAACGACTCCTTTAAAAGTAGAATTGGCCAAATGGAATAGGAGATACAAAAGCTGAGGGGAAAAATTCCTTAAAAATTAGAATTGGACAAATGGAAGCTAATGACTCTAAGAGATATCAAGAATCAGTCAAACGGGGGTGGCTCTGTGGCATAATGAGTAGATCACCGGCCCTGGAATCAGGAGTCCAATCTGAGTCCAAATCTGGCCTCAGACACTTGACACCTTGGACAAGTCACCTAATTAACCCTAATTGCCCTACCTTCCCCCCTCCAAAAAGCAAAAAACAAAAACAAAAAGACTATATAAGAATCAAACAAATCAAAAGGATGAAAAATAGAAGAAAATGTAAAATATCTCATTGGAAAAACAATTGACATGGAAAATTGATTCAGGAAAGATAATTTAAGAATTATTGAACTACCTGAAGGCCATAATTAAAAAAACCCAAAAAGAACCTAGACAGCATTTTCAAAGAAATTATCAGGGAAAAGTGCCCTGATATCCTAGAACCAGAGGCTAAAATTGTCATTGAAAGAATCCACTGATTATCTCATGGAAGAGATCCCAAAATGAAAACTCCAAAGAATATAATACCCAAATTCCAGAATTATCAGGTCAAGGAGAAAATACTGCAAGCAGCCAGAAAGAATCAATTCAGATATTAAGGAACCACAATCAGGATTATGCACGATTTAGCAGCTTCTACATTAAAGAATCAGAGGGCTTGGAATATGATATTCTGGAAAGCAAAGGAACTTGGATTATGACCAGCAAAGTTGAGCATGATCTTTCAGAGGAAAAGATGGATATTGAGTGAAATAGGGGACTTTCAAACTTTCCTGATGAAAAGACCAGAACTGAACAGAAATTTTGATTTTCAAATACAAGACTCAAGAGAAGCATAAAAAGATGAACAAGAAAGAAAAAAAAATACCATTATTCAATAAGATTAAACTGTTTATATCCATACATGGCAGGATGATACTTGTAACTCTTGAGAACTGTGTCTCTTTTAGGTTAGTTAGAAGGTGTATACATAGATAGAAGGTGTAGGTATAAGATGACTTTGATGTGATGATATAAAAAAAAATCAAGGGGTTAAAAAAAGGATTGTTCTGGGAGAAGAGGAAAGAAGCAGAGTAGAGTAAATTATATTATATGAAGAGGTACAAAAGAAGGGAAGGGGGTGAGCAGTGTTTAAACCTTACTTTCATATGATTTGGCTCAAAGAGGGAATAACATGTACACTCAGTTGGATATAGAAATTTATCTTACCCTATAGGGAAGTAGGAGGGAAAAGGGTAAAGAAAAGGGAGGGGGGGAGCTGATAGAAGGGAGGACAGATTGAGGGAGGTGGTAGTGAGAAATAAAATGCTAGTGATGGGGGACAGGGTGAAAAGAGAGAGAAAAGTAAAAACAGGAAAAAATAGGATGGAGGGAAACACACAGTAATCATAACTGTTAATGTGAATGGGATGGATTCTCCCATAAAATGGAAGTGGACAGCAGAGTGGATTAAAACTAGAATCCTACAATAGACATACAGTTATGGACAGGGCGGCTAGGTGACACAGTGAATAGAGCACTGGCCCTGGAGTCAGGAGGACCTGAGTTCAAATTCGACCTCAGACACTTGACACACCTTACTAGCCACTTGACACACTAGCCGTGTGACTTTGGGCAGGTCACTTAACCCCAATTGCCCTTCAAAAAGCAAAAAAAAAAAATTATGGACAAGAAATATATTTGAAGCAGAGACACACACAGAGTAAAGGTAAAAAGCTGGAGCAGGATCTATTATGCTTTAGTTGAAGTTTTAAAAAAAAGTAGAGGTATCAATCCTGATTCCAGACAGAGCAAAAGCAAAAGTAGATCCAATAAAAAGAGTTAAGAAAGGAAACTACATCTTTCTAAAAGGTACCATTGACAATGAAGTAATATCTTAACTAAACACATATCACCAAATGGTATAGCATCCAGATTCTTAGAGGAGAAGTTAAGTGAGTTAGAGGAAGAAATAAACAGCAAAACTTTACTAGTGGGGGAACTCAGTCTCGCCTTTTCAGAGTTAAGGAGGTGAGTAGGATTTTAGAAATGTTAGGTATGATAGATCTCTGGGGAAAATTGAAGGGGATAGAAAGGAATATGCCTTTTTCTCAACTGTACATGGCACCTATACAGAAATTGACCATGTATTAAGGCATAAAAACTTCATGATTGAATGCAGAAAGGCAGAAATATTAAATGTATCCTTTTTCAGATCATTATGCAGTTAAAAATTACATGTAATAAAGGGCCATGGAAAGATACGATTTCCTAAAGAATGAATGGGCCAAACAACAAACCACTGAAACCATTAGTTTCATCAAAGAGAATGACAATAATGAGACAGCACACCAAAACTTATGGGATGCAGCCAGAGCAGTTTTAGGGGAAATTTTATGTCTCTAAATGCTTACATGAATAAAATAGAGAAAGAGGAAGTCAGTTAATTGTGCATGTGGCTAAAAAAGAACAAATTAAAAATCCCCCATTAAATACCAAATTAGAAATTCTGAAAATCAAAGGAGAGATTAATAAAATTGAAAGTAAAGAAATTATTGAGCTAATAAATAAAACTAAGAGCTGGTTTCACGAAAAAGGTAACAAAGTAATTATCAGTATCAAAAATGAAAATGGTGAATTTACCACCAGTGAATTTACTACCAATGAAGAGGAAATTAAAGCAATAATTAGAAGCTGTTTTGCCCAAATGTATGCCAATAAATAAATGACAATCTAAGTGAAATGGATGAATGTTTACAAAAATATAAATGCCTAGATTAACAAAAGAGAAAATGAAATGCTTAAATAAACCCATTTTAGAAAAAAGAAATTGAATGAGCCATCAATGAATTCCCTATGAAAAAATCTCCAGGGCTAGATGTATTTACATGTGAATTCTACCAAACCTTTAAAAAAACTATATAAACTATTTGGGAAAAGTAGGCAGAGACCTACCAAATTCCTTTTATGTGTACACAAATGTGGTGTCGATACCTAAAGCAGGAAGCACTAAAGCAGAGAAAGAAAATTATAAGCCAATTTCCCTAATGAATGTTGATGCAAAAATTTTAAATAAAATATTAGCAAAGAGATTATAGCAACTTAGCACCAGGATAATACATTATGACCAGGTGGGATTTATACCCAGGAGGGCTGGTTCAGTATTAGGAAAATTATCAGTATAATTACCCATATCAATAACAAAACTAACAGAAATCATATGATTATCTCAATAGATGCAGAAAAAGCTTTTGACAAAAATCTAACATCCATTCTTATTAAAAACACTAATGAGTATAGGAATAAATGGAGTTTTCCTTAAAATGACAAGCAGTTGGGGCGGCAAAACGGTGCAGTAAATAGAGCACCAGCTTTGGAGTCAGAAGGACCTGAATTCAAATCTGACCTTAGAGACTTAACAGTTACTAGCCGTGTGACCTTGGGCAAGTCACTTAACCCCAATTGCCCTGCGTTCTCCCCTCCAAAAAGCAAAAAAAAAAAAAAAATAGATAAGAAATAGCTCTCTAAAGCCATTAACAAGCATCATATGTAATAGGTATACACTTAGAAGTGTTACCAATAAGATCAGGGGTGAAACAAGGATGCCCATTACCACTACTGTTATTCAGTATTACTAGAAATTTTAGCTTTAGCAATAAAAGAAGAAAAAGTAATTGAAGGAATTAGAATAGGCAGTGAAGAAACAAGATTATCACTCTTTGCAGATGATATTATGATATACTTAGAGAATAAACTAAAAAACTACTTGAAACAATTAACAACTTTAGCAAAGTTGCAGGATATAAAATAAACTCACGTAAATCATCAGCATATCTATATATTACCAACAAAGCCCAGCAGCAAGAGATAGAAAGAGAAATTCCATTTAAAATAACTGTAGACAGTATAAAATATTTGGGAGTCTATCTGCCAAGACAAACCCAGGAACTATATGAACACAATTATAAAAGACTTTTCATGCAAAGCCAGATCTAAACAATTGGGAAAATATCAGTTGCTCATGGATAGGCAGAGCTAATGATAAAAACAACAGTTCTACCTAAATTAATTTACTTAGTGCCATCCCAGTCAAACTATCAAAAATTATTTTATAGAGCTAGAAGAAATAGTAACAAAATTCATCTGGAAAAACAAAAGGTCAAGAATATCATGGAAATTAATGGAAAAAAAATGCAAAGGAAGGTGACCTAGCTGTTCCAGATCTAAAACCATATTATAATGTGGCAATCATCCAAACTATTTGGTACTGGCTAAGAAATAGAGTGATGTACCAGTGGAATAGGTTAGGTACACAAGACATAGGACTCAATGACTATACTAATCTACTATTTGATAAACTCAAAGATTCCAACTTTTGGGATAAAAACTCACTATTTGACAAAAACTGCTGGCAAAACTGGAAAATAGTATACCAAGAACTAGGAACAGACCAATATCTCATATCCTATACCAAGGTAAAGTTAAAATGGGTATGTGATTTAAACATAAAGGGTGATAGATACCATAAGCAAATTAGTAGAGCAAGGAAATAGTTTATCCGTCAGATCTAAACAAAACCAATGCAACCAAGATTAGCAGAAAGCTGAGAAACAATTTTTATAGCCAGTGTTTCTACTAAAGGCTTAATTTCTAAAATATAGAGAGAACTGAATCAAATTTATAAGAATACAAGTCATTCCCCAATTGATAAATGGTCAAAGGTTATGAACAGGCAGTTTTCAGATGAAGAAATTAAAACTGTCTATAGTCATACGAAAAAATGCTCTAAATCACTATTGAATAGAGAAATGCAGATTAAAACAACTCTGAGGTACCACCTCACACCTATCAGATTGGCTAATATGACAGAAAATAAAAATGATAAATGTTGGAGATGATATGGGAAAATTGGAATACTAATGTACTGTTGGTGGAGTTGTGAACCAATTCAACCATTCTGGAGAGGTGTGCCCTGTGCTGAAAGGGCTATAAAGGGCATAGCCTTTGATCCAGCTATACCACTACTAGGTTTGTATCCCAAAGAGATCATAAAAAAGGGAGAAGGACCCACATATACAAAAATTTTAATTGCTCTTTTTGTGGTGGCAAAGAATTGGAAATTGAGGGGATGTCCATCAGTTGGGGAATAGCTGAACAAGTTATGCTTTATGAATGTAATGGAATAGTATTGTTCTGCAAAAAAATGATGAACAGGTGAATTTCAGAAGAAACTAGTAAGACTTACATGAAATGATGCTGCATGAAGGGAGCAAAACCAGGGGAACATTGAATACAGTATTAGCAATAATGTATGTTGATCAACTATGATAGACTTCGTTCTTCTCAGCAATGCCGTGATCCAAGAGAGTTCCAAGGGCTTCATGATGGGAGATGCTGACCATAGAGAAAAAAACTGGAGTCTAAATGCAAATTGAAGCATACTATTTTCACTTTTTTGTTTTTGTTTTTCTTTCTTGTGGTTTTCCCCTTTTGTTTTGATTCTTCTTTCACAACATAACTGATATGAAAATATGTTTAACATGATTATACATGTATAATCTATAACAGTGCTTGCTTTCTTGGAGAGGGAGGGAGAAAAATTTGGTGCTCAAAATCTTACAAAAATGAGTGTTAGAAACTATCTTTACATGTAATTGGAAAATTAAAATACTATTAAGTAAAAAAAAAAATTATGAAGGAGATGGTTTCAGAAAAACCTGTGAAGACTTATATGAACTGATGCAACTTGAAGTGAGCAGAACCAGGAGAATGCTATTTATGATGACAAGCCATGAAAGACTCAGCTACTCTAATCCAAATAAGGATCTGTGACAAAGGACTTATGATGAAAAATGCCATCTACCTTCAGAGTAAGAATTGATGAACCTTGAATACAGATTGAAGCATATTGTTTTCACTTTCTTTTGCTTTTTTTTTTTTTTGGTGGGGGGCACATGTGGAACATATGGCTAATGTGGAAATGTATTTTCTATGACTTCATACATATAATAGGTATATTGCTTGCCTTTTCAATGGGTGGGGGAGGAATTGGAGAAAATTTGGAACTCCAAAAAATATTTGGAGAGAAGATTCCTCAAGACAGAAAAGAAATATAAAAATCTCATCCCCACATTCTGCTCATTTGGAAAAGCTTCGGTGTTTCTGAAGATATTCCTTTACAACACTGTCATTCTTTTCCTAATTGAATATAAACTTCTTGAGAGCTTAGATGATTCTATTTGTGTGTGTGTGTGTGTGTGTGTGTGTGTGTGTGTGTGTGTGTGTCCCCAGCACCTGGTCCTATGTCTGCTATATAGGAAGCATTTAATAAATGCTTGTTAATTGTTTGCTTTTATATTAATTTTCATTTGTTAGCCTTTGCTTCTGTCTATATTTCAATAATTAATAATAATAAGTTCTCTATTCATTCACATTTTCTCTAGGCAACTCCCTCTTTCTCTTCCTTATCAAAATTGTATGATTTGCCTTCAGAATTTAATTTTAAGAATGTTCTGTTTCTCTTGGGTCAACTTTTCCTGCAGAATTTTTTGGCCATGAGATCCTACTCTCAAGTCACCATGTCAGATCCTTCTTCCCTCTCCTTTTCTATCATAGATTTTAATATGAAATGGTAACTTTCTCTCAAGGTTCTCATTTTTACTTTAGCAACCAATTCCTTCATTTTTTTCAGAATCAGGTCCAGAATATCAGTTTCATTTGTCACTTTCCCTACTTTTTGAACAATGAAATTCTCATTAAGGCAAGACAAGAATTATCAGCTGCTTTGCTTTTGAACAGGGTTCCAACAAATATGTGGGTATCTGAAGTTCCCCATTACTTCTGTATTGTATCTCCATGCCAGCTTTGTGATCTGTTTCCCAAATTCCTTGTCTGTTTTCTCCTGGCTAGGTGGTCCTATCACAATGTAGCTCCATTTCTTCTATTAAAGAATCATTCTTGCTAACATTATTTCCTTTTCTAACTCCTGGATTTCCTTACATGAAGATATGTTTATAATTTCCAGTATCACTCTGCACCTCTTTTATGTGTTCTGTTCCTTTTGAATAAAGTATACATTTTTAGATGGCATTACATTCCAGTCATCAGTCTTATCCCACCGATTCTCAGTGCTTCCTATCACTCACCAAAAGGCCAAATTTGCCCCTTTCATTAAGCTGGTTGGTTAATTTTGTTTATTATTCATACTTTGTACATATTAATGTACACATCTAAGGCAATCTCCTAGCTGTGAGACAAAGATTTATTTCCAAAGTCACTTAGTCTCCCTGAGCCTCAGTTTCCTAAGTTGTAAAATGGATAACTTAGGTTATCTTTCTCATAAAATTTTTATGAGGCTTTATGGGGTATAATGTATACAAAGCACTCTGCTATCATAAAGCAATATATAAACATGGGTAGTAGTTATTCCAGTTAAGCTACTTATTTGTTGTTCAGTTGTTCATACATGTCCATGTGTCTGGTTCTTCATGACTCTGTGGACCATAGCACACCAGTGCTGTCCATGGGGTTTTCTTGGCAATGATACTGGAGTGGTTTGTCATTTCTTTCTCCAGTGGATTAAGACCAACAGAGGTTAAGTGACTTGCCCATGGTCACATAGCTAGGAAGTGTCTGAGGTCAGATTTGAACTCAAATCTTCATGACTCCAGGCCTACTGAATCTGTCGAGCTACCTCTTAAGCTACTTATACCCATGGCCAAACCTAAGAAACAAACAGGCAGGAATGAAATTGGAAGTGGTAGACTTTTCATGCTTGTAGTATGGATGGGAAAACCAATTAGTATGTCAAGGAAAGTAGCCAGCCCCTAGTTGCTGGTATTTTAGTCCATTATTTGGTTACTTGTGTAACTATTCCAAGCCACAGGCCTTCTGGAGGAGCCCTGGATCAGCTCATATCCTGGTGAAATTTTCTGGTTTGTATGTCTTCTACCTCTAATGGAGCATACACTTAGAGTAAAAACAGTTCCATTTCAGGGAAAGTATCCTCCCTCTGGATGGATGAATGAACAAGCATTTATGAAGTGATGATTGTGCAAAACATTGTCCTAAGTGCTGAGGATACAAATGGAAAAGTAAGAGAATTCTTTATCTTAAGGAGCCAGAGCACACATAGTAGGCTTCAACTATGTATCCAGTGTCCCTTGGGGTACAATGGTAAGGCAGATGGTAATGCCTCCTTTTGTTTCAGTGTCATGTTCACTGATAAAACCATAATTATTTCTGCTGTTGAAATATTTAACCATGCTAAGGTCTTTAGTGATGAGAAATGTTCTTGGTCTTCAGTAGTAGCTCCTAAAAAAGCAGGAGGATCATTGACATCTTCATAATAGGGGCTGGAAGCAGGGTGAATTGTCTGGAGGACACTTGGCTTATCTGACCTTCAGTGGTAGTTGGGCATTGGTTCCTTTGGGATGGGTGAAATTTTTCCAGTTGGGTTGCACCCCTGAATAATGGTTGTTGAGCTAGCCTGGAAGCCGAGCTAGTGGCTTGAAGGAAACTGGTTTTTATTCTTTTTTTTTTTTTAAGCAATTGGGGTTAAGTAACTTGCTCAAGGTTACATGGCTAGTGTGGGTGCTCATTTTCTGAGGCCGGATTTGATCTCGGGTCATCCCAACTCCGAGGCCGGCGCTCTTACTCACTGTGCCACCTAGCCGCCCTTTTTAGGGCAATTGGGGTTAAGTAACTTGCCCAAGGTCACACGGCTAGGTTTTTGTTTGTGTGGGTTAAGTGTCTGAGGCTGGCTCCGAACTCAGGTCCTTCTGACTCCAGGGCTGGCGCTCTACTCACTGCGCCACCTAGCCGCCCCGGTTTTTATTCTTGAGGCTATTGTATACAGTGTCATGGGTTTCCACTGGGGACTAACGGAAGATGTGGTCACGTTCAGGGCAGCGGTTTGATCTGCCTGGCACATGCTGCTTTTTGGGTGCTTTGCTGCTTTAGCTCCCTTGTTAGATGACACTGAAAAATCAGAGTTGCTTCTTTCTCTGTTTCCTATCCTTTGTAAGAAGCTAGATTTGGGCTAATGTTTGAATCTAACATACTAAATTTCCCCTCAAATTCTCCCAGTTTCCTGAATTAAATTACTCTATTTGACTGAGCTACAAGAAATTCTCTCTTTAACGAAGCCTGGAAGTTTGTGATGTGGAAGTCTTTCTAGACTACTGCCATAGCAGCAGTTGTGGTTTCTTTAAGAGTATTTGGCTAGCAGGCTGCTAGAAATAGCGAATGAATCAAGATCAAGTGGTTTTATAACTGATGGAAAAATAGACTTGCTGGGTGAGGGTAGGCTCTATGTTAGCATACAGGAAATGGATAGTTAAGAAAAAAGGAGATCTTGAGAAACATCCCTGACAGCCTCTCTCCCTGAACTCCTAATCTCCCCTCCCCCCTGCCCCAGCCTATTGTAGATGATGGGGAGTTTTTGGCTACCAGCTGCCTTCATCTGCTTTTCATTACAAGTCCTGCCAGTTGTACTGCACTTTGGGGCCCTCCAACTTCACATGCATGTCATTGGTTCCCACATTATATCCATGTGAAATTTCTAAAAGCCAACTCTTTTTTGTCTCTTGCAATCCCATTGGCAAATGACTGAAAATAAAGCAATACACTTTCATTTCCCTTCCAAAAAAGGTTTTTCTATGACTGTTAGTTTTCTGTGAAAGTCTGGTTGCTAAGATATCTGGCCTAGAAGAAAGTGTGTGATCTTTCTCCAAATGTAATAACACATCTGCATGGCCTTAAGGCATAGAGAAACCATGTCAAATAAAGTGCAGAATTTAGTTCCCTTCACTGGGCTTTGAGGCTATTATATGAAGAATGGCTTGTTATACTTGAAGAATGAGATGAAGAAAATCTGAACTGGGAAGTACCATGGTGCTATGGGAAGTTTTGGATTTGAAGTTAAAAGACTTGGGTTTGAATCTTGACTCTGGTACTTAATACTCATGTGACTTAGGGCAATTTAACCTCTCTGCTCCTCAGTTTCATCATCAGTCCTTGGACCATAATTTGTTTAGTATTGGCCATAAGCATTCGTTTGTCTTCTGTTTTTTAACATTAAACAGGAACTCAAGAGCCTATGATGATGTAGTCCTTTTGTCTCATCTTTATATCTCTTTTCTCCCATTAGGGTGGCCTTTCAGCAGCCCCTGCTCGAGCTGTATCTGCAGTGAAGAACATTAATCTCCCTGAGATCCCTCGGAACATCAATATTGGGGATATCAACATCAAAGTTCCCAACCTCTCTCAGTTTGTCTGAGGACTAAAGTAGTATCAGATAGGTCAAATGAAACTGGATCCTTTGAAACCCTGAGACCAGGCTGATCATGGATCTCAGCAAAATTTGAGTCTTAGCAGCATTAAGACCTAATGCCTGGTCTCTTTTTGTTTGGGAAGTCTCATGGGTGTGGGATTAGGGAAAAGTCAATGTTATATCACAGTCTCTGCACATGTCCAACATGACATTCTTCTTTGCCTACAGGAAGAGCATTCATGTGGGGAATGCATATCCCACTTAAGTAAATGGACTAGCATTCTCAAATCTCCTGCCCTATTTTCTTCTGCATGCTGAATCTCCCTAAAGGTAGTGGTTGTTTGAGTTAGTCCCCACAGATTCTAGGGGGGCAGATATCTAGAGGGTCACAAGATTCTTATGGTTATTATACCTTTCTGCTAGGTGCCAAGGATTGGCTCTTTAGATTCAGATTCAGGAAAGCTGGCTTTCCTCTGAAGTTTATCAGAAAATGATGGGGGTGGGGTACTAATTTTCATAGAAGTCTGAATCACCTGCTGGCTTGATTAAGGTGATTGTAGCCAATATTCTTCTGTCTAACCATGCGTTTTTATAGCAAATAACATTTCTTCCCCAAGAAAATATCTTAACATGTCAAGAATCCAAGATCTGTTTTCTTTGGTGTAGTCCATAGTCAGAAACATGATAGCAGCTGCTTATCAATGCATTGACAGTGGATCTGCAATCACCCAACTTCTCAGCAGATGATAAATCTAGTAAGCTCCCTACCTAAGGAATCTTCCTGGCTGCAGGAGTATTTTGGGGGCTGGGAGACTTATTTTTGTAGCAATTGATGTGAGAGGATGTTTGGATTATTTTCTACTTAGAGTTCTATTGTGATCTTTTCTGAGGAATCTTCCCTCAGCTTGTCTTCAGTTGGGAGTTCTAAGTTCAGGGCTGAATGTTGCTTCTACCTCTTCTGTATCATAAAACCACTGCAGTTTCCATATGAAAGACTAGCTATGTGTTTGTGGGGGCTCAGGGTCAGTGTTGAGGATAATGTGTTAATGAGTTTAAAGAGGCTCTTCCTGAATTCCAAGACAGGGTGTGTACCTGTCCTCCTGGGTAATAAATACTTCTCCATGACTTGCATATCTCTTTTTTTATGGTAAATTTATAGCTAAACTGCTTATTCAAATTCCTATCCTCCCCACCTGCCCTTCCAGTGGACCTGATTCAAGACTGCGAAGCAATTATTTCAACAGCACACTGTGTTATTTGTGTGGTCATATGCTTCCTTTAATTGTAGTAATAAATCTTTCAACATAAGTGGAACCTCTGTTTTGTACAAAACTGTGTGTGCTGTCCTTTTTCCTTCCAGGGGACAGTTTGGGGAACTGAGCAGTTATTTTGTTTCTTAAACTTTCTGGGAAGATAAGTTTACTCATAGAACCATGGTTGAAGAATATTTTTGTTCACATTTTAATTGTGCAACATATGACTCTTGGTCTTTTCACCCTATCATATTTTTCTTTGAAAGAAAATGACTGTCATTTCTCATTGACTTTCCCCAACCTCTTCCCAGAACTCTCCCTAATAATAAATAGATATAATTGTGCAAAACAAATCAACACGTTGGCTGTGTCTGAAAAATGTGTGCTTCATTCCATACCTACTGTTTGCCATGTCTTTGCCAGTATGCCTACCTGGAGCAAACCTTGACTCCAGACCTGGAAATAAACTAGGTTTCTGTAGAGCAGGTTATGTCTGAACCAATCTTGGATTTTGTCCTCTCAGAGGACAAATTGAAATAACAGAGACATTTGCTTTGTTGGGTGCTGCTAATATATAGATTTAAAGCTGAAAAGTACTTAAATGCCATCTGGTTCAATCCCCTTATTTCACAATTAAGGAAACTGAAGCAAGCCCCCAAGAATATATAGGTTGTGATGTCAGAGACAGAATTTGATTGAACTCAGTTCATCTGACTTGGACTGAAAAATCAGTGCTCTTCCCACTGAATCATGCAAAAAAAAGCCCAAGATAGTATTTTAAAATCATATCTATCAGATAGTGTAGCAAATTTGCTGGATATAAAGGCAGGTGACACTTCTTGATACACATTATGTCACAGGGAAATTTCTTTCAATACTAAAATTTTAAATATAAGCAGAAATATTGAGTGATGTGAATTTTGACATAGATTATACAATATGAGGTAGAAAAAAAGTTATTTGGTCAAGAGTGGCCATGGAGAAATGGGTATGCCTAGTTAGAGGTCAGTAGCTGGCTTGTTCTCCCAAGCCATGTGAAGTCTTAGTTTATGTGCCACATTTGTGGCAGGGCATTCTGGGACGTATATATGTTCAGTTATGCAATAAAGCCCAATAGTTATATAATAGCTTAGTGGAGCTCAGCTAGCTGTTCTGTCATTTGTATGCTGGGTGTCATTTGGTAAACATTATCTCTAATCCTCTTTCATCAAGGGATTTTTGTACTTTGTAAATTCATCTTGTACTTAAATTCTCAGTATTCCCACCAAAGTATGTCATCCATTTGAATAATCTTTGTTAGATATGTGCAGCGTTAATTTTTAAGTATCCGAGATAAAACGTTTCTTGGTAGTTAAAAATATGAACTCTTTTGGTTGCAATTAGTGTAAGGCTTGAAAATGGATGAAAGGAAGGAGGAAAAAACATTAAGTGCTTACTATGTATTAGGTATTATGCTGAGCATTAGGAATACTAATATAAGCCAGCAAACCAGTTCCTGTCAACAGCTTACGTGTTTTGGACAGGGAAGTCAAATGGAATCATAGAGAATTGATTGATATGTTCTTTCTCGGAATACTAATGTTGATTTGATTATAGTTTTGAGAGCTGGAGTTGGAAAGGGGGTATAGATACAGCAGCATGGCATGAAGATGGCTAGGAAGTGACATACTGGGTCTGAACAAGATCTCACCAATCAAAAGTGCATAGTCTCAGGGTGAAAGCTGGAATGTAAGAGCTTGGCACTTTGGAGATAAGTAAGATTCTTTGGACCTTCGTTTGTGCTGATTCACTTTTGTTAGAACTGTAGACAAAGATTTAGTCATGAATTTTCTGTAGCTCCTATAATTTGGAGATAACAAAAAGAACATTGCTCAGATAACTATTTTTGCTTAACAGATATATCAGGGATTTCCTCTAAGTTATGATATCTCAATATCTCAAACTGCCATTAGTTATGTGATCTGTTAACATAATGAAAAACTGCTTATATCAAAACCACCAGGAACTTGGAATAAATATGACAAAGAATTAGAAACCAGTTTGGTTCCCATTGAAAGGGAAATAACTAAACAAGTTATGGCATATGAATGTGATAGAATACTATTATATTATAAGAAATGATTAAAGAATTGGTTTCAGAAAAACTGGGGAAGACTTGTATGAACTGATGCAAAGTGAAGTGAATGGAACCAAGGAAACAATTTGTACAATAACAATATTGTAAAAACAACTTGAAAAGACTTAGTAAGTCTGAGTAACACAATAACTAGCCACAATCTCAGAGGACTCATGATGCAACATGCTGCTGAAGAGGGAAGGGTGATAAGGAGGGGGGGAGGGTAAGTGGTTCTGCCAGGGATACCTCTCCTGGCATCCAGTCTGGAAGGAATTCACCAGGCTCAAGCAGACTTTGAAGCCGAAATTGTAAAGTTTATTGTTACGTTACGCTGTAGAGAACAGCGGGCTAGATTCTTATGGAACCTGCAAACAGAGGCCGCAGACTTAGTTTTAAGGGGTCAGTTATGCTAACTAGGTGAGTAAGGGTGGGATCAGGGAGGAGTTAAGGAGTGGTCAGTGCTCAAAGGACCATACACTTTTAATATCAACTGCGCAGGTGTATTGCCCATGATTCACTGGGAAATAGCTCAAGACGGGGTCTAGCTGGAGGTGTGGTTCTAGGCCTGATACGTCACTAAAGAGTGCCCAGTCTGCCACCCACCAAGGTCATCAGAGACAGTGTGGGTATATAATTGACTAAGGAGTTACCCTATAGATAAGGTATTGAAGAATTCATGGTGGGGCTGGCCACTCTAACTAAGGGAGATAACATTTACATAACTTATTGTTTCAAACAGAGATAAACAGGTCATGAGATGTTGCTGGGCAGAGCGCTGGAAGGGGGAAGGGGCAAAGTCAATGCTCTGAGGCTGGGGGGTGGAAATGTGATCTTACAGACTGCTTTTACAAATTGATTTTACAGACATAGATCCCAAAGCACCCCATTTACAAACTGATGTTACAGATTGATACTACAGACATATATATATCACAAGGACCCCATCACTGCCACCTCCAGAGGAAGGAGTGATGGACTCAAAGTACAAAATCTATCTCCTCTCTCTCGCTCCCTCTCCCTTTCCCTTTCCCTTTCCCTTTCCCTCTCCTTCTTTCTCTCCTCTCCCTCTCCTCCCACTTCCCTCTCTCATAAAGAAAAAAAAAGAAAGGCTTTCTTAACTACCATTAAATTTAGTTTAATGAAAAATTTTGTCAAGTTAATGGATCAAATAATACAGGCTTTCTTTACCTGAACAATGTATTTCCAGGAATCAGGCTAAAATCAAAGAGGATATTAGGGACTCCTCAAGGCAAAAGATGAAAGATGGACATTTTGAAGAAGAGTTGTATGAAGTTAAAGAAGCTGCATAAAATTGTTTTTATAAGCCATAACCAAATGATTACTGAAAAATCGTCACAGATCTTTCCAAAGCCTGTAAAGTTAGGTGATGTAATGTATCTCTCAAGATCTGTTTTTTAGATTCACCCTTGAACTTCTTCCTGGAAAAACTAGGTATTTATTCTCAGTGATGAGCATGAAGAACACTTCTAATAAGATAATTCCAAGTGGAAAAGCAGCGTCAGGAAAGTGGAAAATAAGGATGTCTACTGGCTACTGTTGACTCTAACGAGGAATTATCACGGGCCAAGTGCAACAGGAAATCAATAAATTCATTTTAGATCAGTTAAAAAATGTTAACTTTGGTAGTAAAAATGATTTCTAAAAATGTAGAACTGATTCTCCCAGGTGGCAGATTATAATAATAGCTAACAGCTATATGGCTCTTACTGGATGCCAGGAACTGTGCTAAGTGCTTTAAAAAAATATTTCATTTGATCCTCACAACAACCCTGAGAGATGCTTTTATTCTCATTTTACAGATGAGGAAACTGAGGAAAACAGGTTAAGTGACTTACCCAGGGTCCCACAACCAGGAAGTTATCTGAGGCTAAATTTGAATGCAGGTCTTCTTGATTCCAAACCCAGCACTCTATGCATTGTTCTACTTGGCTAAATTTATAATAGTCGCACAAGGATATATTACTCAGATGATGTAATGAGTGTCCACATACAATTTCAGTGCATTCTAGTAAATGAGGAAGCCAGTGTACTTTCTGGTATATGAGATTGCTGTTTGGTTTTTATTGGTGTTTTTTATTTCCTTTTAATCAGAATAATAAAATTGAGGTTTCTATCCAGCCTCTTTATTCAGACATCTGATATTAGATGTTACCTTCCATTCCATAGATTCTAGATTCTGCCCCATCCCTCCCCAGTGTTTCATAAACACCTGAGAACTCTTATATAACCTTAGACCTCAGGTGGAAAATTTTGCAGCTGTCAGAGTTATGAGTATTAGTGAAATGATTATCTTAACTGAAACCAGATAGCTAACAACTATTTCCAAGGCACCTTTGTATAGCTGCAACAGATGATAAAAATGGTGCTTTCAGGATTATGCCATCTCCCACCCCCACCTCCAAGCAGGAATTTCCTGGGTGGCCTCACAATAAGCCATACCTTTTTGTATGTTACCTACTGCTATTACCTGGAAGATTGAACAGGGGTAGGAAAGTACCCAGCTTTTTCCTCCTCAGGTCAGGCCTCTAAGATTCAGCCTTGGTTCCCTTTTACTTCTGCTGGATCCTTGTCCATACTGCTCATTGCAGCATAGCACATATAATTATTTTTAAGTACCTATTTAAAATATTTGAATTATTGGTATAAGTGTGAGGAAATCTCAAGGTTCATGCTCGATAGAGATCTGTGTAAATCAGATACAGTTTAATGTTACTTAGCTTGAGCAGATCTGAAGCACATTTAAAGCATTAATATCACCTGGACCAGGAGTGGGGCTCTGTGGCCTTAAGGCCATTTGTGGCCTTCTAAATATGACATTTTGAAAGAATCCAAATTTTGCTGAAGAAATCCCAAAGGATTTAAGAATTTAGAAAGCCGGGGCGGCTAGGTGGCGCAGTAAGTAGAGCGTCGGCCCTGGAGTCAGAAGGACCTGAGTTTGGATCCCACCTCAGACACTTAACACACACACAAATAAAAACCTAGACGTGTGACGTGACCTTGGGCAAGTTACTTAACCCTAATTGCCCTCCAAAAAAAAAAAAAGAATTTAGAAGGCCACATATGGCCTTAAGGCTGCAGGTTCCCTACCACTGTTCTAGACTCTTCCTGCTTCACTCTCCTCACAATTAGTCCTGCTTTGGGAGCAAACATTCCACCTAAGCTATACCCCCAGGGCCAGGGTGAACAATAGTGCCCACAGGAGATGCCTTTCCCTCTCTCTCCTGGGGTAGGTGTAGCAGTTTGCTGGAGCTGGATAGACTGGCTGCAATTTCAGCATAAGCATTTACACCTTGAAAATCAACAAAATGCTTCAAATCAAGGCATGAGTTACTGTTTGGTTGATTGTCTAGACTTAAGAAAGCCATGGGAGAAAATGTTAGTAATGCAAATTAAACTCCAAAGTGTGTCATTATATATCCATTTTTGAGAGCTGGTTGTTAGCACACATCTGGATATGGGCTGTTGTGGGTTTTATCTTCCATAGGGAATACTCTGGCTTACTGTCTCAGAGCCAGCCCTGCTGTGCCTGCACCTCTGTTCTAGGGTATCCTGAGGGATTTAGTGGTATGTCTTCTCTTGCTGTTGGTTCAAGCTAACATCAGCTATGTTCTTCCCCATTGTTAGGTGCCAATGATGAGAACCCTGGTTTCATTTAACTACATAACCTCAATTAATTTTTTTTTTTTGCCGTTTTAAGCTTCTTTATTAACTTCTGTTTTACATCATTCATTTCCTCCAGATTTTGAGTTACAATCATTTTCCCCCCATTATTCCCCTACCCAACCTCCCAGAATAGTAGTCTCACAAGATATCACTTCCTCCAATCTGCTCTCTCCCATACCTTCTCCCATACCCCCATCGACTTTTCCATTAGAGGAAGGTGAATCTTTGTGTCCCAAAGCCTGCACATCTTATCTCCCTATTACAAGTGAAAGAGTATTAATAATAATATTTATATATATTTGAAACATTTAATGTTACGACCTCGAATTTCAGATCCATTTCCTTCCTCCCTTGTCACCCATTCCTTCTTGGGAGATAAGTAATTCAGTATATGTTGTACATGTCTAGCTATGCAAAACATTATTATAGTAGATATATTGTACAAGGCTGCTTATAATTCCCTCCCACTCATCCCACCACCCACCTGGTCCATTCCCTACATGATCCTGTCCCTCTTCTATAGTGGGTACTTCCAACCTCCCCTCACCCCAAGGATGCCCTCCCATCCATCATCCCTCCTCTCATCCCCCTTCCCCCTATCCTGCTGCAGGTTGAGATATCCCATTTACTATGTATGTCATTTTCTCCCTGAACCAAATTCAATGTGAATGTGGTTTTGCCTTTTTAGCCTTCCTATTCTCCCCCTCCTTTGCAACCACTTCCCCTTGCTTCTTCTACATGAGATAGTTTACCCTACCCTGTCTCCCCATCTCCTCTTGCCACTTTCCTCTCTCACCTCATAATTTCATCCCTTGAGTATTCTCCCTTCCCAACAAATTCAACCTATGCCCTCTATCCATATATAACTGTAACCATATACACACACATTCACATATGTATTCATATGACCACACCCCCTTCTTCATTATTTTCATAGTGAGAAAGATATCATCAGTCACAGTTATTGCTTTTCCATATAG
>WOXC01005442.1:0-53349 GCA_011680675.1 Gymnobelideus leadbeateri
ATTGACTAAATGAATGTACTATCCATTATACTTTACAACTCCATACTTTTGATTGAATTGAGATACTCTGTGATTGAATTGAGAGCTTGCTAAATGACTGTTAACACTTTTTTTTTTTAAATTTTCTCTGTTATGTGAATGTTTTGCCTTAATTTGTCACTGGATAAATGGAGAGTTTCTATGCTAGTATTCTGAACCTTAAGAGTTGACTTTGCTTGGCATTACACCATGGCATGCCCACATCAGAGAAAGTGCTGTGCTCTATGAGTAAAGAATTTAAGCGGCTTGAAGAAATGTAGTATGTGCAAATTTGGAGATTCCACCCCAAGTGTTCACATATTCATGCCTGACTGTGGTAGAGCATTCTGATCTCTTATTGGTCTGATCAGCCACAGTTGGACACATTGAAACTTAATTTTAGCATAGCGATGTTATTTTGGTCTTCTTCAAGAATGAAGGACAACAACCAATAAATCTTTGGATCTTTGCATCTTTGGCTGTACTCTGTGTTATTTGGTCAAAATAGACACCTGTTGCTAATATTATTATGATTAATGTTTATTTGTTTGATATTTTAATGGATTGATCATATCATGAATGCAAATACTCCCTCTAATGGTACAACTCACAACCTATCCACATGTCCTTATCTTAAAAGAAAAAAAGAATCTTTCCTTCATATTTTCATATAAATTTGCATAAAAGATATACCCAACATACTGAAAGATTTCCCTGAGTGTTTTGAAATTATATGGTTACCAGATAAATACTCTAGCTCTCCATCTGCTATACCTCACTCTGGCTATTTGAGGACTAAACTACCACCACCCCCTGCTTTTTTCTAATCATACATTTCCTAGATGATATCTTTTTGTCATTTTATCTGTAGAAGTTGTCGATGATAGTATATGCCTCTTTGTTGAACTTTGAGTCATTAATGTTTCCTCAGAGATTGCACTCTTCCACAATTTATGAACATAAACAATACAGTGAAGACTATTTTAAATTGAATTTTTTTTAGGAAGCCACTTGCAGTTGATTATTGTAAAAATAGCTAAAATTAAAAGAATGGCTTTGGCAAAATACAGGCTACAAAATAACCTCCTTCCCCTAGCCAATCAAAAGCACTTCCATATCATAATAAAATCTAACAAGCAACAATGGAAATGGAAATCCTGTCAAAATAGCTACAAAATAATTGCAAGTCAAGCTACAGATCAGATTCTATTGTTTTATAAATTCAATTCGAAAATGTTCTTAAAAATAAGAAATTTAAGTAGCTGAAAGAATACTCAGTTCTCATTGTTATGCCATGCCAATATATTAAAAGGACATTTCTGAAATGAATTTACATAATTAATGTTAAACATATGAATCAAACTACCAAAGGACCACTAGATAAAATAATAGCAGAGTCCATTTGGAGAGACAAAAAATCTAGAATGCCAAAAGAAATAATAAAAAATGGGAATAAAGAGAGTATATTACTTCTAAGCATGAAATTATATTACAAAGCAGCAATCCTCAAAACTCTAGTACTAGACACAGGAGAATTATAAATAAAGGAACTCAATTACCCAGTGTTTGTAAAATATGAAAAAGAAATTACCTAGGAATGAACTCACTATTTGATAAGAACTTTTGGGAAAACTGGATTGCAGTCTAGCAGAAATTATACTCAGAACTGATCTTACATCATATGTGACAATATATTCAAAATGGACAAATAACCTGAATATCAAAGATCACAACATGAAAATTAAGAAGAAAAACACATAATTTTAACATCTGTAAGAGATGTATTCTTAAAGAAATAAGGGATAGAGACAATTACAAATGATCAAATAGTTTTACCTTTTGTGTAAATAAATGTATGTATGTAGAATAACACAGGGAGTGACTGATTGGGACAAACATTGTTTTAAATATCTCTAGATATCTAATAGAAATATAAATTACAAAATATCATTATTTGGTTATGAATCACATAATACAATAATCTCTGAGTAATCAATATTTCAAGTGGACAAAAGAAAATAAACATAGGGAATATAAGTGGACTTTATCACATAATGAAGTTGGACTTCTGCTCACAAAGTGACATAAAAATTATTATTCAGAAAACATGTGATAAGATACCTAGAGCATCATCCCCTTGATACTTTCACCTTTCTATCATATCCAGTAGACATTTCTTCTGTTTATATTTGTTCTAATCTGATTTTAATCATTTTTGTTCTCTAATTCCATTTATTAATATAACACAAGTTGTTAGAAGTCAATTATGATAATGATGTCATCAATGATAAAAATGCTTCAACATAAAAATACCATAAATATTTCTTTTCCATTTTCAACCATTTGTTTCATCTTTAAATATTCTTGAGATGATTTAACTTATTCAGGTCCCATCTCAAATTTTGAGTAGACTTTCCATCACACCTTTTTAATATTTGAACACAGTTCATAATGTTTCTTAAATTCCTCCACTAGATATTACAAATTACTTTATACTCTAAACTGATATTCTGAATTACTGTATGGTCCCTCAGTGATCTTGGTTTCTCAAAGAGATTAAGTGTTGGTGGATTGATACAGCTCAAAACTATTTTGGTTTGTTGTGGGAGTAGTATCACATCATTTAATATTATTTTAGGAAATACTAGCCATTTCTGAAGATTTCTTTTTATTATCCATCTATTATTTTTGCATAATTATACAATATCCAATCAGTTGCCAAATCATGTCATTCATCCATGACCCTTAAGTGTTCTTCTATGGGCTCCTTTTTCTCTGCTCACCCAGCTGTCACCTTCTCTCCTCATAAACTCTCACCTGAATTATTGAAACAGTTCCCCAACTGCTCTTTTTACACCAAGTTTCTTCTGTGTATTCTTTCCTCCTCACAACTACCAAAGTGACATTCCTAAATTTTTTTCTCACATCCTTTTTTAATTCTATTCAAGATTACATAGTGGCCTATCACCTCTAGGAGAGTGATTCTTATAATTCAGTAAGTAGTGACTCTCTTTGGTTTTGTGGTGCAGCCTATTTACCCCTTCTCAGAATAATGTATATATAAAACTACAATACAGAAGACAGATAACTATGGGAACACATTTTTTCATATACAATTACAATTTTTTTTAAGTTCACGGACTCCAGGTTAAGAAAGACTGATCTACACTCCCCAATTGATAAATGGTCAAAGGATATGAACAGGCAGTTTTCAGAGAAAGAAATTAAAGATATCTATAAGCATATGAAGACATGCTCTAAATGACTTTTGATTCAAGAAATGCAAATCAAAACAACTTTGAGATACCACATCCCTCCAGTCAAATTGGCTAAGATGACAAAACAAGAAACTGACAAATGCTGGAGAGGATGTGGACAAATTGGAACACCAATACATTGCTGGTGGAGTTGTGAACTTATCCAACCATTCTGGAGAGCAATCTGGAATTATGCCCAAAGGATTATAAATAATTTCATACCATTTGACCCAGCCATACCACTTCTAGGGTTATATTCCAAAGAGATCATAGAAGTGGGAAGAAGACCCATATGTACAAAAATATTTTTAGCAGCCCTTTTTGTGGTTGCAAAGAATTGGAAACTAATTGTGGTATATGAATGTAATGGAATATTATTGTGCTATAAGAAAAGAGGAGGTGATGGATTTCACAATTAACTGGAGATACTTATACAAACTGATGCTGAGTGAGAAGAGTAGAATCAGAAGAAATCTGTATACAATCACAGACATACCATATCTGTGATGACCAACTATGACAGACTGGACTCTTTTCAGCAATGCAGTGATATGTCAATCCCGAAAGACTCAAGAAAGAGAGAAATGGGCCATCCAGAGATATAACTAGAAAGAACTGAGCCTCAATCCTGATGGAAGCAAACTAAATGATCTTTTTCTTTTCGCTATTTGGTTTTATTTCTGCCTTACCATCTTTCATCCCACCTAGTACAATACGCCTTTGTAATTGGAATAATGTCTAATATGAATGCATTTGCAGATCTTATACTGGACTATATGCTGTTGTGGGGGGAGGGGGGAGGGAAGTAAAGGAAATTTGAAAATCAAGGAACTATGGAATTGAATCTTGTTAACTGAAACTAAACTAATAAATTAATTTTAAAAAAGAAAGACTGATCTAGCATTATATACAAACACCTGATTGTCATTTACTATCCATCCTATTCTGTCTTCAGGATATATAACTTTGCCAGTTGAGAATACCCTACTCTTACATTCTCTTTTTTCTTTTCTTTTCTTTTTTTTTTTTGGAGGAGGGAAGGCAGGGCAAGTGGGGTTAAGTCACACAGCTAGTTTGTATGTGTGCGTTTGTGTGTATGTGTGTGTGTGTGTGTAAGTGTCTGAAGCCAGATTTGAGCTCAGGTCCTCCTGACTCCAGGACCGATGCTCTATTCACTGCATGACCTAGCCCCCCCTCACATTCTCTGTAATTCTGATAAATTGCCTTTGAAAGACTATATGAACTTCATTAAAATGTAAGTGGGGAATATTTAACAAAATAAATAAAAATGCAATAGAACTTGATTAATTTTAATGTGATTTTCTAAGTTGACTTTTAGCCCATGGGGATCCTCATGTATAGTTTAATTTCTATTTGAATTTGAGTTGTTTTTTTTTTTTTTTACTTTGACATCATTGTTTTACATCAATCAAATAAGCAACATTGCAGCCCAACTGGTCTTTTTCCTATTCTCCATACATGGCATTCTATTTCCTGCCTCCATACCCTCTTCAAGACTGCCACCCAATGCTTCTAATTCTTTTCCTCCTAACTTTTTCCTTTTAGACCTGTTGACTCCCAACAAAGTTCAGCTCAAGAACTACCACCTTCAAAAAGACCTTTCCATAATACTCCAGGTGTCTGTGTCCTATCCCCTAAAATAATTTTCTGTATTTCTTTACATTTTCTTGAGTTTTATGGGATGAGATGTGATAATATTGTCCCTGAGGAGCTTGAGTTACCTTTGGTCCTTTCTGAGTTGACCTAAAACTTACCTATGGGTCATTTGAATAAGGAATATAGAAGAACCAATCTATGAATTAAGTGTTTTCAAAGACCTTATAAAACTTTATTTAGACTGCATTTAACTGCTTATGAACAACTTTTTTTCTTCTAGTAGTATTGCTTTTACCTGGGCATGACAAAATTATGTTTTCTAAAAATCTGAACCCTCAGGTTCCAACTAGTCCATTACTTCAGACATGGAGTCACTCGAAGGGGAGTGAACAACTTGTATACCTCAAACCTTTCCTATATATTAAAATAAACTTGTATCCCCAACATCTAGTTCAGTGATTGGCACGTGTTATTTTTGTTTTTCAAACATTTTAATCATGTCCAAGTTTTTCATGACTGAATATTGGGATTTTCTTGACAAATATGCTCCAGTGGTTTGCTATTTCCTTCTCCTGTTCATTTTATAGATGATAGAACTGAGGAAAACAGGGGTAATGAACTGGCCTAGGATCACACAGCTTGCAAATATCTGAGGCAGGATTTGAACTCCTGTCTTCTTGAACCCAAGTCTAGCACTCTATCCACTGTTCAATGTAGCTACCCATGACTGGCATATAGAAGGTGCTTAATAAATATCTGATAATTTATTTTGTCAGATTAGAGTTCTTATAATGCATGCCCTTTCTTCTCTTTTGTGATTTTTAAATTTTCTAGTTTGATTTTGTCCTCATAATTTAACAAGCACATAGACATTTAATTCACAAGGGACTGTCACTTTACTAACTGTTCCGTGAAGATATAATTGATTTATATGACATATTCCAACTCTCTTTTTTTACCTTCATTTCCTAACTGGAAAACAGGTCTTTTCACTGCTGTTTTTCACCATCTTCCTTCTTGTCTATTTTAGCATTGAAGTCACAAGTTATTAAGGTATATGTTGACTTACTGAAGAAAATAATGGAACATATAACATTATTCTTCCATTGTTTGGAAAAGAGACTAATCCTTTTTTCTATAATCTTATGGATGAATATGCTGTTTCCCCCCAAAAGTATACATATGTCTTGAGTGCAAATTTCTGTCTTTGTATCTCAGCCCCTATCATGTTGCCTGACAAATACTAATAAATGCCTATTGACTGACAGGTAAACAGTAATTATCTTAATTATGGCATCATTGTTTTTGCTTAAACTCATCATGAGTACTGCAAGAACAAGTCTTGTGAGGTAATGTTTCTATATCCTTCGTTCTTAATTTCATGGAGGTGAGTCTGGCTACTAGAAGTTTCAAGATCAGTCTCACATTAAGGGTTTTAAGTGTGGTTCCAGAAACAGGAAAAGTTGACTTTCTGGGGACTAACCTAAGGATAAAGGAGGGTCAAATTATCTTTATGATTGCCACTAGATGATGATTTCTGTAGTAACTCAAACCACCATCGTTGGGAACTTGAATAATTATAATAATAACAGCTCACATATTTATAGTATTTTTTAAAAGTTTGAACACCATTTTTTCACAAAACTCTTTCAAATTCATAGTGCAAGTATTATTATCCTTATTGTTATAGATGAGTAACTTTCCCCATATGGAGATAACTTGTAAGTATTAAAGTTAAAATGTAAACCTGGGTCTTCTGGTTTCATATCCAGTATTTTTTGTATTACTCTGTGCTATATATCTTTTTGGTGAGCTCATTACATTCTGAATCATGTGTCTTTGAAATCGAGTACCTTTGACATTATTAACATTGACTAAATAATGCATTTTAATATTTATAATGCATACTTTCTATTTATGCTATATATAGATTATTTTATCTATCTACATGTCTATCATTATATGTTGTCTCCTCTATTTTATTTTAAGCTCTTTTAAGGAAGGGAGTTTTTTGCTTCTTTTTGTATCCCCAAAACTTAAAAGGGTACCTGGTACATACTAGGCTCTTAATACATACATACATATATATGTATATTATATATATATATAATATACATATATATAGGCTCTTAATACATACATATATATATATGTTATTTGCTTGATTATTCCATATCACATGTACTCTGAGAGCCATCCTTATAATTAAGAAGAAAAAATTTAGCTAAACTAATATACTAATATATATTCTTTTTATTCCCATCTTTCTAGTACTATTCTTCTACAGATATTGTATGACTCCAGTTCATGAAATCCTTTAAAAATTAATAGTTGGGTGACTCAAAGACATTGATTAGAGTATGTAACCATATATCTACACTGTCACTATCCTTCTAAGCAAATTTTGAGATGGGAAAATGAAAATAACATGATATGGTGGGGTAGCAATATGGGTTCAAATCTGAGCTCTACCATTTAAAATCTGTGTGACATTGGGCAGGTAACTACTTCTCTGGGTTTCTGTTTTGTTTTTTGTTTTTTTTGTTTTTTCAGTAAAATAAGGAACTTGTACTCAATGATATGGGAAGGCCCTTCCAGCTCTAATTTATAAGCCTATGACTTGATTTAGTCAACTATTCCAGAGTTGGATATATTTCCAAATTCCAATTTTCATTTCTTACAACAAATGATGTTTGTTGTAATAACATAACAACAGTGAATAATTTTTAAACTTCTAAATCTACTAATGTGAAACAGTATCAAAGAAAAAAAGATATTTTGTGCTAATTTAATTTTGAGAATTATCTCACCTTTATCAATGGGATCATAGCTATGGTTTCCACTCCATATGAGATCAGTAAATTAAAAAAAAAAAAAAAAGCATTAAAGTTAGCATTCCAAAATTGGAAGTTAACAAATGGCACACTTGGAGAAACTAAAACTGAAAATTTGCATTTCTATTCCCTAAAACTTTATCAGGGCATAGAAATATTTGTAGTGTGCCCCATTGTTAAAGATTTATAATTTTTGTCAAGGAGCACTTTGAGTAATAACCAAAATAAGTCTGAAGGAGGAAATGATCTTTAACAACTTCTCTATCAAAACTCCCTTAAAAAATTCAACAATAGGAATTTATGTTCTTTATCACTGCAGGCATCAAATATTTCTTCTTTTTTCTTTTTTTGCTTTTTGGAAGGCAGTAGGGGTTAAGTGACTTTCCCAAAGTCACAGGAATAGTTTTTGTGTTAAGTGTCTGAGGGCGGATTTGAACTCAGGTTCTCCTGACTTCAGGGCCAGTGCTCTATTCACTGTGCCTCCTAGCCACCCTGGCGTCAAATATTTCTGTAGTTGATTCCACAACATCATGCCATATGAAGATGAGGAAAAAAGTTCACTAATTTGATTCATCACATATTCCCTGCACCCCAGTGGTAAGACCCCGTTCTTCTTAAAACATGGGGTAGAGTGGGAAAGTACTATCAGAAAGTGTTTTTGAGCGAGAAAGGTAGAAATAGCACTGAGCTTAGTCTTGAAGGAAAGGAGAAAACATTTTTTTAATTAATGATTTTTTGGGGGGGGATCTACTGAATTTTGTTTCATCCCTTTTTGTATCACCTTCTCTTGAATAATTTGGGAACATTATACATTGATATAATGTACAATACTTGGAATAATTATATTCAAACTTCAAATATGTTGAATGAGATCCTATTTATTAATAGGGAACATCAGCAATAATGGTGCATACGTGCTTTTTTTTGTTTGTTTCAGTGTATAAAGTAGTAACAATATCTCTAAAAGTTCTTTGGACAATTGTTACAGAGGTCTATTAGAGAGAAGAGTCAGGTATAGATTTAAAATCTGATAGAGGGCATTTTTAAACTTATTAATCACAAATGTTTCTGAACAGTTTAATTATACTTAGAACATTAAGCTACAGAGGGGCAGCTAGGTGGTGCAGTGAGTAGAGCACCAGCCCTGGAATCAGGATGACCTGATTTTAAATCCAGCCTCAGACATTTAACACAAAAACTAGCCATGTGACCTTGGGCAAGTCACTTAACCCCAACTGCCCTCCAAAATGCAGAAAAAAAAAGATTAAGCTACATCTTTGAAAGTGACTATTGTATATACAAATGTCCTATGACATTATCATGTAATGACTCTAAGTATATGTTTTATAAAAAAAAATAAAATTCGTCTGGAAAGTGTGGTAAAGTTTTATTTTGTTGCTACTTTTCTTCTGATCTCAATTACTTGAGTATGACTTTTACTGATTTCAGTGATTATTTTTCTACTAAAGATTTGAAAATAACAAATAGCATACAGCTAAAATGATCAACTTGGTTATAACTTTAAAAAAAGGATTTCAATAAACTAATGCAAATTGATGTTTATCATAAAGCAAAATGTTATTTTGACTTTCACAATATAGAATTGCTCATAAAAGAAATCCACACCATTATTAACAATTGATTATCCATTTTTATCTGGAAGACTTCCAGATACAGGAAACCCATTGCATGTTGTGGCTTCCCATTCTATTCTATTCTGTGGGAAGTTTTATTCTAATATTAAGTTGATATTTTCTTCCTTGTACCTTAGACTCTCTATTGTTACTTTGCCCTCTGGGGTCAAGTAAAACATATTTATTCCCTCTTCCACATCAAGAGGACATGGAAATTGTTCTTTAGAATATACGGTTGTTGGCTTTGTCTATTTAAGATGTGTAAGGCAATTATTTTTTAAAAGAAATACAATCATGCTCTCTGAGTTCCCAATTTCAGAAGGTATTTCCAACTTTCAATAATAATGCACTTACTATAAACGTTTTCATGAGCTCCAGAATACTTGTAAATTATGGCTGAGAAACAAACAAAAACCAATAAACATGAGTAATAGACTGCAGCACAAGGATCTCTATAGAGTGTTGATTTATATACTAAGTTCCTCTTCCAAAGAAAGACTAACACTTCAGATATACAACACTGAAAAAATATGAAAGTAAATGCAATTACATGGAGAGAGGGAAAGAAAGTTAATACGGAGACTGCCATTTCTTCCACTGCAGGGATACAAATGGTCAACTTTTAGTTAATTCTAGTCAATGACTCCCGTTAAAGGGGCAAGATTACAATGTTATGTTTCATTTTTTAAGTGACTAAAAATAACCTATAGCTTATAACAGGCTCTAGGAAAAATTGGAATTGACTTGTATTATAGTCAGTTCTTGGAGATTTGGAGTATGGTTAAATGTAGAGTTCACACTGCTTACCAAATATTTTCTCCTTAATTCATTTTGGTATTTTTAAATGACCATTTTTAATATCACCTTTCACATGGCAGCAATAAAATTTACTTAGTCCATCAGTATTTATAGCAGAGCCTCCCTCCCTCCTCACATTTGAGTGCATTATATACACAATAGTCTTGCCAAATGGGCAATGGCATCCAGCCCTGACACTTTTCATTATCTTTTAAGTGGGCTATTTTAATTCCAAAAGACATAATCAATAGCAAGAGAAAGCATTTCAAAAATAGCCTGGGTGAATCCATTCCTGGTTGAATGTATTCTGGAATATGTACAGTTATACTAGGAAGGCGTATATATTGACATGATTCATCCAAAATCTTTAGATTCTTCAATCTAATTCTGAGATGTCAAAGCCTCACATTATGCACGATCAATTGCTATAAAATGTCACTGTATTAATTGTGGCATAGCTCATGGAGATTGTGTGTGTGTGTGTGTGTTTAATTGTGCACAGGCTTTGTAAGAGAAAGTATTCTTGCTAATAACTTAGACTTAGTGGATCTGGGTTGCCCTAGTTAAAAATAAATATGATACTTAAGATACCTTCAGTGACTGGAGCATGATATAGGGCACTGGAAAGGGGCTCTGCCTTGATAGATCTCACAAAAGTCCATAACAACTTCTTCTAGCTGTCATGTTTCACTGCTTAACTCCTACTAATCATAAAACTACAGACTTTTATTAAATAGCTTCTCTGTTCTAGGATATCTTTTAAGCAAAAGTGATTCAAATGGCAAAATTAAATCATCCCTGCCCTTAAATAATTCACATTATGTTTCGATTATATTAGAAGACAAATATGTAAATGGTTAGGCATAAATGAAACACATTCAAAACAAGAAGTAAAGAAATCTATCTTATACAATAGGTAAGTAGGAGGAGTAAGTAGGAAAAAATGGAGGAGGGCAGATTGAGGGAAGTAGTGGTCAGAAGCAACAAACTGGTAAGCAGGGAAAGGGTAAAAAGAGGGAGAAAATGGAAAGAAAGATAGAGTAATAGAGTCATCATGACTGTAAATGTAAATGGGATGAACTCTCCCATAAAACAAAAGTGGGTGACCGAGTGGATTAGGAAATATACCATACTACAATGTGATGTTTAAAGAAACATATCTGAAGCAGAGAGATACATACAGAACAAACGTAAAAGGCCAGACCAAAATATATCGTGCTTCAGCTGAAGTAAAAAGAAAGAGTAGAAATCATTTCTGATCTCAGATGAAGCAAAAGCAAACATAGATCTAATTAAAAGAAATAAGAATAGAAATTGCATGTTGGATTGCCATCGGTGGAGCCAAGATGGTAGAAAGGAAGCAGTAACCTCGATAAGCTCCTCAGTCACTAAACCTTAAAAAGTGAATCTGATTGGATTCTGGAGTGACAAAATCCACTTGGAGACAGATCGTGGTAGAATCCAGCCCAGGAAATTGCCCAGTGCATCCAGACAGAATGAGCGCAGAACACCTGGGGTCTGCACAGCTCAGACTTAAGAACAGACAAGCAGACTACACCAGAGAGAGAAGAAGCCCCAGACTGCAGACTTACCAAGGAGGAATTGTAGTCAGCTCGCCTTCTTCTCACGAGGAGACAGGAGGAATCATTGGAGCCAGGTACGAGAGTCAGGCCCCCATTGAAGATAGCAGCTTCTCCTGCAGAGACTGGCCCCCAGACTGGACTTTAGAAACTGCCTGCCTGTATAATACAGGGGCTAGAATGGCAAAGTAAATTCTAGTCACTTTGATCCTCCCATCCCTCCCTCATGAAGTAGAAAACACAAAGATAATTCTCCCACCCAGATTGAAATCCCAAGTTAATGGAAATAGCCTCAGGCTTGGGAGTCTCCAAGAATTGGTGTAACTGAGAAAACCAGGAGTCTGAAGAGAAGAGAGGGAGGGATCCCAACAAGCCCCACCTTACCTCACCAACAAAAGCCTGCTTATAGCCCAGGGGTATAGAGGCAGGAATTGATTCACTTCCACAGTCTTCTCAGTGTGCATCTACACTCCTTTCTGACATTCCTACCTTAGCCAGAAGGCCACAGCACTCAAAGTCAATGACAAGGCCCTTAGCTCATAGCCTGAGAAATTAAGAAATAGGAAATCACAATGGGAAGGAGAGAAGCTGAGAAAGAGAAGGGGAAGTCAAGAAAGTCCATTCGAGAATACTATGAAGGGCAAGAACAACCAAATACACAGGACAATATAGACTCTCTACCCACACCTGAGACCACAGAAGGAAACATGAACTGGTCTCAAACCCAAATAGCATTCCTGATTAAGAAAAATTTTAAAGACCAAATCAGGGAGGCAGTGACCAACTTGGAAAAAAGTCACAGTGAAGAAAACAAATCCTTAAAAAGTAAAATTAGTGAAGTAATTGGAGAAAATACCTCTGTAAAAAAGGACCTCCAAAAACTAACTGAAGACCATAATTCTCTAAAAATTAGATTCAATCAAATTGAAACTCAGAACTCTATGATTCAGCAAGAGTCAATCAAACAAAACAAGATGATCAAAAAATTGGAAGAAAATGTAAAATATCTCACTGTAAAAACAACTGACCTAGAGAACAAATCCATGAGAGACAACTTAAGAATTATTGGTCTCCCAGAAAGCCATGATGAAAAAAGCAGCATAGACAACATCCTCTAAGAGATTTTCAAAGAAAACTGTCCTGACGTCCTGGACTAAGAAGATAAAATAGTTATTGAAAAAATTCACCAGACTCCTCCTGAAAGAGATCCCAAATTGAAAACTCCAAGAAATATAGTAGCCAAATTCCAGAATTACAAGATT
This sequence comes from Gymnobelideus leadbeateri, assembly GCA_011680675.1. Lineage (NCBI taxonomy): Eukaryota > Metazoa > Chordata > Mammalia > Diprotodontia > Petauridae > Gymnobelideus > Gymnobelideus leadbeateri. The sequence goes on from WOXC01005442.1 coordinate 13,001, forward strand.
AAAGAAAAAATTCTACAAGCAGCCAAAAAGAAAAAATTCAAATATCAAGGAACTACAGTTAGGATCACACAGGACCTAGCAGCTTCTACATTAAAAGATCAGAGGGACTGGAATTTGGAGGTGAATAGAATTTTAGAGTGACTACATATGATAGATCTCTGGAGAAAACTGAATGGGGATAAAAAGGAATTTACTTTCTTCTTAGCAGTGCATGGTACATACTCAAAAATAGACCATATACCAGGGCTTAAAAACTTCACAATTCAGTGCAGAAAGGCAGAATATTAAATGCATTATTCTCATATCATGATGCAATAAAAATTATATGCAATAAATGGCCATGGAAAGATAGACTAAAAACTAATTGGAAATTAAACAATTTAATCCTAAAAAATGGATGGGGCAAACAAGAAATTATAGAAGCAATCAATACTTTCATTCAAAAGAATGATAATAATGAGACAACATACCAAAATTTGTGGGATGCATTGAAGGCAGTTCTCAGGGGAAGTTTTATATCCCTGAGTGCATACTTAATTAAAGCAGAGAGAAGGGAGGTCAATAAATTGGACATGCAATTGAAAAAGCTAGAAAAAGAACAAATTGAAAATACCCAATTTAATACTAAATCAGAAATATTGAAAACCAAAGGAAAGATTAATAAAATTAAAATTAAGAAAACTATTGAATTAATAAATAAGAGCTGGTTTTATGAAAAAAACAATAAAATTGATAGACCCTTATTCAATATGATAAAAAAAGAAAGAAGAAAACCAAATTATGAGTATTAAAAATGAAAAGGGTGAATCTTCCTCAAATGAAGAAGAAATTAAAAAAATATTGAGGAATTATTTTTCCCAGTTGTATTCTCATAAACATGACAATTTTAGTGAAATGGATGGATATTTACAAAATCACAAGTTGCCCAGATTAACTAAAAAAGTGGTGAATTGCCTAAATAATCCCATCTCAGAAAAAGAAATCAAACAAGCCATCAATGAACTCCCTAGGAAAAAATCTCCAGAGCCAAATGGGTTTACTAGTGAATTCTATCAAACACTTAAAGAACAATTGATTCCAATACTCTACAAAGTATTTGCAAAAATTAGTGAAGAAACAGTTCTACCAAATTCTTTCTATGATACAAATATGGTACTCATTCCTAAATCAGGAAGAGATAAAACAGAGAAGGAAAATTATAGACCAATTTCCCTCATGAATTTAGATGCAAAAATTTTAAATAAAATATTAGCCAAAAGACTCCAACAACTTATCACAAAAGTAATACATTTTGATCAGGTAGGATTTATTCCAGGAATGCAAGGATGCTTTAATATTAGGAAAACCATCAGTATAATTGTGCATATCAACAATAAACCTAGCAGAAACCACATGATTATCTCAATAGAAGCAGAAAAGGCTTTTGACAAAGTACAACATCCATTCCTATTAAATACACTAGAAAGTATAGGAATAAATGGAGCCTTCCTCAAAATAGTTGATAACATCTATTTAAAACCATCAGCAAGTATTATATGCAATGGGGATAAACTAGAAGCTTTTCCAATAAGATCAGGAGTGAAACAAGGGTGTCCACTATCACCCCTCTTATTCAATCTGGTATTAGAAACATTAGCAGTAGCAATTAGAGAAGAAAAAGAAATCAAAGGAATTAAATCAGGCAAAGAAGAGACCAACTTATCACTCTTTGCAGATGATATGATGATATACTTAGAGAATCCTAGAGAATCAAGTAAAAAACTACTTGAGACAATAAATAAATTTGGTAAAGTTGCAGGATATAAAATAAACCCACATAAATCCTTGGCATTCCTGTACATCTCTAATGACACTCAACAGCAAGAGATAGAAAGAGAAATCCTATTTAAAGTCACTGGGGCTGTTGGGATGCTTGCCTCTACAAAATGGCAATGAAGGATGGGATCTGCTGAGTAAAACAAAAGTATGGGGGCTGGGATAATTGTTTGTTTCCCAGTTGTGGTAACTGTGATTCTGTGGAGCCATGGAGCAGGAGAGAAGAATGGCCTGCATGCTGACATCACTGAGCTGAGTGCAGGAATGGTGAGCTGCCTGCTTGGAGACCTGTGGAGAAGCCAGGAGCTACTGTCTTCTGCTGGAGAAGGAAATCAGGAGTTTGAATTTTGCCACAGGACAAGATAAGGACTGTGAGGCAAAGCAGGGGCACTGAATGTGTTTCCTTGCTGCATCCCACAATTTGGGACCCAGGGGGAAGATAGACTTGTGACTATGGTGGGTGGGGTGAAGTACCATGGACCCCCAAGAACTCCATGATGGTCTTGTTGCCCAGTTCTCTCTCTGCACTTGGAAGCAGGGGCTGGAGCAGTGTGAAGGGAAGGACACCCCCTTCCTCCCAAGAGAACTTTATTTGCACTCTTGTTTTGAATTGATGTGATAATGCAATGTACTTTGTTTAAGGCCCAGTGTCCACTTTTCTAACTTTAGATGTACCTGGAAAATGTGACCTAAGAGATGTTTTGGTGCTAATTCAAATGTAAATTGTGTATGATATGGGCATGAAAGATATTGGGGCCAAATGTAATGTAAATGCAGATTTGAAGATCTTCCCTGCCCCTAGGCCCTTTGATTGGCTTAAGTGACTCTGAGAACCTTCTTTAATTTGAAAATATAATCTGCCCCCTAATAGACTGAATGTGGTCACATGGAGCCTGTGGTAGGAGGCTTGGTTTTCAGGAATGACCGCACCTTGATGCTGTATGATTGGGCAGTGGGTCAAGAAGGTTGTTACATTCTCTGAGCCAAAAGAAGGCTATATAAACCCTGATGAGAGGCTTTGCTTTAGGGCTCACTTTGAGAAGTATTATGTGATTTGACCAGATGAGACTCTGGATAGCCGTTGAGAGCTCCCCAGCTTTGAAAACCCAGATATTGATGCTTACCTCTCTGGTAACTGTGATTTGGTATTGATGTAATGGTTGGACAGTTTGGAAGCCTGTCTGTTTGATCTGTTTGTTTCTCTGTTTTGAAACTACTGTCTTTATACTCTGAAGTTTGGGGTGTTGACCTTTTTCCCCTGAACTAGGTAAATGATCTATGTTTGTTTGATTAAAGTAAGCTTGTTAACTGATTTTGAGTTGCTTTCATTTTGCAAAGCAGATCTAAGAACCTGTGTTGGCAGCTACACTGGAGCTGTTGGGATGCTTGCTGCTACAAGATAATATAATGAAAATGACAATTTTACCCAAACTAAACTATATATTTAGTGCCATACCAATCAAATAATAACAAAATTTATTTGGAAAAATAAACGGTCTAGAATATCAAGGGAATTAATGAAAAGAAACGCTAGGGAAGGTGGACTAGCTATGCCAGATTTTAATCTGTATTAAAGTCATCAAAACTGCTTAGTACTGGCAGAGGAGTGGAGTAGAGGATCAATGGAATAGATTGGGTGCAGGAGACCCAGCAGTTAATGAATATAGTAATCTATTGTTCGATAAACCCAAAGACCCCAGTTTTTGGCATAAGAATGCACTATTTGACAAAATCTGCTGGGAAAACTGGAATTATAGTATGGCAGAAACTGGGCATAGATCATTATCTAACACCATATACCAAAATCAAGTCTAAATGGGTGCATGATCTATGTATAAAGGATGATACTGTAAGCAATCTGGGAAAACAAGGACTAATTTACCTGTCAGATTTGTGGAGAGGGGAAGACTTTAGGACCAAACAAGAATTAGGGAGCATTATAAAATGCAAAATGGATAATTTTGATTACATTAAATTGAAAAGCTTCTGTACAAACAAAGCCAATATAACCAAGATCAAAAGGGAGGTGGGAAATTGGGGAAAAATTTTACAACTTGTGTCTCTGATAAAGGTCTCATTTCTAAAATTTACAGAGAATTGAGTTAAATCTATATGAATACAAGTCATTCCCCAATTGATAAATGGTTAAAGGATATGAACAGGCCGTTTTCAAAGAAAGAAATTAAAGATATCTATAAGCATATGAAGAAATATTCTAAATCACTATTGATTAGAGAAATGCAAATCAAAACAACTCTGAGATACCACATCTCTCCAGTCAGATTGGCTAAGATGACAAAATAGGAAAATGAAAAATGCTGGAGAGGATGTGGGCAAATTAGAACACTAATGCATTGCTGGTGGAGTTGTGAACTTATCCAACCATTCTGGAGAGCAATCTGGAATTATGCCCAAAGAGCTATAAATAATTTCATACCCTTTGACCCAGCCATACCACTTCTAGGGTTATATCACAAAGAGATCATAGAAATGGGAGGAAGACCCAAATGTCCCAAAATATCTATAGCAGCTCTTTTCGTGGTTGCAAAGAATTGGAAACTGATAGGGTGTCCATCAATTGGGGAATGGCTAAACAAGTAGTGGTATATTAATGTAATGGAATATTATTGTGCTATAAGAAACAAGGAGGAGACAGATTTTATATTTACCTGGAGAGGCTTATACAATGATGCTGAGCGAGAAGGGTAGAGTCAGAAGAAATTTGTATACAATCACAGACACATCATATGTGTGATGACCAACTATGACAGACTGGACTCTTCTCAGCAATGCAATGATATAAGTCAATCCTGAAAGACTCATGAAAGAGAGAAATGTGATATCCAGAGATATAACTAGAAGAACTGAGCTTGAATCCTGATGGAAGCAAACTAATTGATCTTTTTCTTTTCATTGTTTGGTTTAATTTCTTCTTTACCATTTTTTATCCCACCTAGTACAATACGCCTTTGTAACTGGTCTAATGTCTAATATGAATGTATTTCCAGATCCTATACTGGACTATATGCTGTCGTGGGGGGTGCGGGAGGGAAGTAAGGGACATTTGAAAATCAAGGAACTATGGAATTGAATCCTGTTAACTGAAATTAAACTAATAAATTAATTTAAGAAAAAGAAATTACATGTTGCTAAAAGGTACCATTGACAACGAAGTAATATCAATGCTAAACCTAGATGCATCAAGTGGCATAGCATCCAAATTCTTCGAGGAGAAAGATAAGTGAGTTTCAGAAAGTGATACATAACAAAACTATACTACTGGGGGATGTCAACATCCCACTCTCAAAACTACACAAATCTAACCATAAAATAAACAAGGGAAAAAGTTAAGGAGCTGAATAGAATTTTAGAAAAGTTAGATATATAGATTTCTGGAGAAAACTGAATGGGGATAGAAAGAAACACACCTTTTTCTTATAATTCATCCTGCTCATATACTTTTGTAATAAAAAATCACATATAACAAGGAATTGGGGAAAGATATTCTAAAAGCTAATTGGAAAGAAAGTAATCTAATCCTAAGGAATGAGTAGTAGTTCAAACAACAAATCACATAAAGATAAATAATTTCATCAAAGAGAATGACAATAATTAGAAAAAATAACGAAACTTTTGGGATGCAGCCAAAGCAGTTCTTATTGAAAATTTTGTATTCTAAATACATGAATAACATAGAGAAAGGGGGAATCAATGAATTAGGCATGCAAATAAAAAGTTAGAAAAAAGAATAAATTAAATGTCTTCCATTGAATATCAAATTAGAAATTCTGAAAAACAAAGGAGAAATTAAGAAAATTGAAATTAAGAAAACTTGAAATACTAAGAGTAAAAGGCAGTTTTATGAAAAAAAAAAACAGATAAACCTTTGGTTAATTTGATTTAAAAAAAAGAATAAAACCAAGTTATCAGTAACAAAAATGAAAAGGTTGATTTAACTACCAATGAAGAGGAAATTAAAACAATAACTAGGAGCTATTTTGCCAACTGTATACCCATAAATTGAAAAATTTTAGTGAAATGGATCGATATTTACAAAAATATAAATTCATCTGATTAGCAGAATAGGAAATAATAAACTTAAATAACCCTATTGAAATCTGAAACATGTCCTACCCCAACCTTTGCATTTAAGGGACTATAAAAGTATACATTTTGCAGAACATCAATATATGTAGATTTGGTTTGGAGGGTCTTGATGAGTTCTTCCTAGAATATTTCCACCTTTTTACTGTTTTAATAGATATTTTCACATAACCGTTAAACCCCTTCATAGTGTCACATTTTTCTTAACTATAATGTACAGTGTAAGATAAGATGTACTTACATTATAAAATAAATCTTCTTTACCTCAGGGCTGTAAGGTCAACAAAAGTGATTCAAATGACAAAATTAAATCATCCCTGCCCTTAAATAATTCACATTATGTTGGAATTATATTAGAAGACAAATATGTAAATGGTTAGGCATAAATGAAACACATTCAAAACACAAAGTAAAGAAATCTATCTTATACAATAGGTAAGTAGGAGGAGTAAGTAGGAAAGAAAATGGAGGAGCGCAGATTGAGGGAAGTAGTGACCTACGATGACTATAAGGTCAACAAAAGGTCCCTTTTGCTTTTCATTATTTGACTTAAGGCATTAAACATTCCTTTGAAAAGTGCATTATCTAGGTCCAGGAATACATATATACTTTATTCCCTGGGATATATCCTAGGTATATTTGAAGATCTTTGAAAGATAGTTGTCCTTTTTGTTTTGTTTTGTTTTGTTTGTTTTTTTTGTTTTTTTGAGGGGAGAAGGAAGTACAATTGGGGCTAAGTGTCTTGCTCAAGGTCACACAACTATTAAGTCTTAAGTGTCAGAGGCCTTATTTGAACTGAGGTCCTCCTCACTCCAGGGCCAGTGCTATTTTAACTCCTCTACCTAGCTGCTCTCTCCATTTTTTTTTTTTTAAATTGGTCACTGGTACTCATGAAGACAACAGACTGGAAGGGTTATGGATTGCATTGGTGAATATAATATCTACAAGTGTAAAGTTATTTAAAAAATTGAAGTACTTAAGTATATTTTCTAAGAGAAGTAGTATCTGGCATTATTAACAACTGAACAAATAGTTTTAGATTAGCTTTTCTAATTTAATTGCTAAATTTTAGTGAGGAAAAAAAAAAACACTGGAAAAAAGAGAACTGGTGATGTCTGCTGATAGAGCTAGGATAAATTAGACTCCTACAGTGGAACATTTTGCATCTGGCAGGAATTATGAAGGAAGTAGAGCAATGAAAACTCCAAAAACAATAATAACCAAGATGAGAAGAAAAGAAACTTGTTGGAGAGTTTTTCTTTTTTACAAAATTTCACCATTTTCCTCATTTTAATCCTGGAATATAGTTGCTTAGATTTTTTTTCCTTTCCCTTGTTAAATTTTCTGGCATAGAAAGAGAAACACTATAGGATTCAAAAACCTTTGGTGAGAATTAAAGGATATGGTTTTCATTTGGGTCAATCTATAGAGTATGTGGGCTTAGCTGAAAGCATGATTTCTAAAATATCTTGGGGGAACAAATTCCCTTACATATTGTCAGAAAAAAAAATCAACAGAAGGTATGAACATTATTCTGAAATGTTTTTTTTTTCCTTTTAAACTGTCTTGTAATTGCTTAGCTGTATAAAGCACAGCAGTAAATATGTCTGATTTTTTTAAATTTATATTTCTCAAATTTATGTAAAAACAAACATTTTGTTACTTATTGGTGAGGTTTTTGTTGTTTATTTTATTTTATTTTTTAAGTAAAGGCTCTAAATCAGTACTGATTACAGGCAAGAAAATGTATGCTCTTTTTTTTCTGTTGTTCCATCAACTTTATACATGTTTTCAAGTATACAATGGATGGTATTGTAATTCAGTTGTAATCCAGGGTGGGAAAACGTTTGGCATTTGTACTTTGTGACTGACCAAATGAGTGTACTTTGTTTATGATTAGAAACTAATCTCCAAATAAGGAGTTATTAAATAATTGAGTTACACTGTGTTTTAATTTTCTGTTTCCTGTGAATGTTTTGCCTTAATCTGTTACTGAATAAATGGAGAGTTACTATGCAACTAATCCAAACCTTGGAAGTTGCTTTTGCTTGGTGTTACCTTATGACATCCTTTCAAGAGACATTTATCCCAGTGTTATTGAGTGGAATTGTCAAATTATCTTTTGTGGATAATTGATAGTAAATGTCTTCATCTTCTTGTATATATCCATTGCCACCAAGCTCCCTCTCAAGGGGCAGTGGAAAGCACAAAGGCCATCCACCCCTAGGTCACAGCAAGGTTATCATATCATATCATATCATCACAGCATTTAATACCCAAGGACAGGTCTTTTCTTCATTTTGACCAAGTTCTCAGTAGTTTCTGTTCCTGGGAAGACACAGCTTAACAAAGCCACAATAACAAACTTACACATTGCCAGTGTCCTCATCAATTCACTCTCTGCCTGTGAAATCAACCTAGACCCAACACCAAGGTCTGAGGAATCAGCACAAATCATCAGTAGCATCCCATGTCCCCTGAAAACATCAGCAATACCCTCCGCCAAGATTTCTCTAAACATATAACAGGGCTTCTGAACCAACAGCAAGTTCCCAGGACTTCTGCAACAACAGCAATGTCCTCCATCTTCAGACAAATATGACAAAGTAACATCAAAACAGACAGTCAAAGTCCCGGCACTACAGTCATGATTCCTCCCAGTTCTCCTCTCTTCTCATTTCTCAAGAGTTTTCAATTCTCAGTTCAGCCTCCAGATGCTGGCTCTCAGAAGTTCTTCTGGCCTCTCTCAACTTGGGCCTCTCTCTATACATGGTGATAGGTCCTCCCAGTTCAACCCCTTCTCCTCAGGTCAACAAGTCCATCCAGTTGTGGAGTTCAAATTCCATTACCATTACACCTAGTTACATTGTAATTAAGTTAACCTGAATTTCAATAGGTTTTCTATTAAAATAAGATGGATTTATTAAAGGTAGAAATTTTTAGGATAAGAGATAGATAAAACTCTTATAGCAGCACTTTTTGTGGTTGCAAAGAATTGGAAACTAAAAGGGTTCCCATCAATTGGGGAATGGCTAAACAAGTTGTGGTATATGAATGTAATAGAATATTATTGTGCTATAAGAAACAAGGAGGTGATGGATTTCATAATAACCTGGAGAGACTTATACAAACTGATGCTGAGCGAAAAGAGTAGAATCAAAAGAAATTTGTATACAATCACAGACATGCCATATCTGTTATGACCAATTATGACAGACTGGACTCTTTTCAGCAATGCAGCGATATAAGTCAATCCTGAAAGACTCAAGAAAGAGAGAAATGGGCCATCCAGAGATATAACTAGAAAGAACTGAGCCTTAATCCTGATGGAAGCAAACTAATTGATCTTTTTCTTTTCATTGTTTGGTTTAATTTCTTCTTTACCATCTTTCATCCCACCTAGTACAATATGCCTTTGTAATTGGAATAATGTCTACTATGAATGTATTTGCAGATCCTATACTGGACTATATGCTGTTGTGGGGGGAGAGGGAGGGAAGTAAAGGAAATTTGAAAATCAAGGAACTATGGAATTGAATCTTGTTAACTGAAACTAAACTAATAAATTAATTTTTAAAAGAGATAGATAAAACTCAAATATAGAAACTTTTAAATATATATGTATAACTTAATTTTATTCATAAATTCACATAAGTACATATATATTAATTTCCTATTTCATTAACAGTTGTATTTCTCAGTAACACTACTTTCTTATTAAGTTTGATTTCAATCCAAGAATTTGCTATCTAATCGGAAAAAATGCCATTAGTACTACTTATGGAGGAGCAGTTGAAATGACTAGAAAATATTATACATTTCCTAAGCTTTTATCACTTTGTGCTTTTATTAAACATATGATTAAAGTTTTGAATTTGTAGAAACTAAATGAAAGACCAAGGTTCTGACATCTTCCTTCTTTCACTTTCAAATGGCTTTGTTTTGTCTCCATTTTTGGTTATCATCACTGACCCCATTCTTTTCTTTTGACCTTGTCTATGCTAGGATCTTTGTCCATATAAAAATATTTCTAGTATTCTATCAGGCACGTCTTATTTCTCCCTATTATATTTAAATTACTTCATATGAGAAAACATGTCTCACATTTCTTCCCACGATCCAAAATAATGAAAAACATAAGATATGTACTTAAAATTAATATTTATTGAATAAATGAATGAACCAATGATAAATATGGCAATCAAAACATTTTCTTATAGGGAAACTGTTAGATATTTATTAAAGCTTTTTTTTTTAACTTTTGTTTTTATGTGATAATCATTTCTGAAGTAGTCAATGTGAATGAGTAGGAAGACTGTTGGCTCTAGAATGTGAAGACCTTGGTACAAAGCCTTCCATTAAAGCTTAATACCTATAAGACCTTGATACAGTCACCCACCTTTTCTGAGTCTCAGTTTCCTCATCTTCATAATAAGGATGTTGGATGTGATTGGTTTTGAGGCACTGCATAACTCTAAATATTTGACATTACCACACCTCTTTTCCCTGCCATATCCAGTGAATCTTCCATTGTAAGTAACAATGAAGTTGTAAGCAAAACACACCACCATATCAAACAACTCTAACAACTCTATCCCCATAATGCTCCCTTCCACTACACACAGAAACATACAACTATGCCTACCATTTTAATAAGTAGAGTGCATTATCTCATCTTGTTTCCAAGACTAATATTGGTTATTATAATTTTCCAACTTTTACATTTTTTGTATGACTTTGTTTATATTGCTATTGTCATTGTGTATACTGTTTTCTGCATTATACTGCAATGAATTCTACATACTTTTGTATGATCCTATCAACTTTTCATACATTTATTTCTCTATGGTCCAATAATATCAATGTTCCATTATACTACTCTACCAAAGTTTTCTTAGACATTCTTTAATTGTTTCTAGTGGTTTGCTATCACAAAATATATTGCTATGTTTAGTATTTATTTTTGTTCAGTTCTGTGATTTCATTAATATAGAGAACTCAAATTTAAAAAGCTCTTTTCCTATTGGACACAAACAAATTTTCTGAAACTTATAATCTTGAATTACACAAAGAGTTAAATGCATCTAGTTAGTCAGTAGTTTAAAAAGTCTTACAAGATGGTGCACAGAAGCCATATGATATGAGGTGTTTGAACTTCCATGATAACAAGAAAATGAGATCTAAAATAACTATTGGTGCTGGTGAGTTTGTTCATCCTGGCTCCATCTTGGTCTTCTATAACATCAATATTTAATAAGTCCTATCCTTGTAGTACATACATAAGCTACCAGTGTATTTTTATTAGTACTAATAAAGATACCAGTGTATCTTTATTAGTACTTTTCCATATTCCTTCTTAAATCTATAAGTGAAATTTTTAAATGTGAGACTTTTAAAATAGAAAATTGACATCAAAATTTAAAACACTATTGTAGTTAATCATGTATATGATACTGGGAAGAAAGTCTATGACAGGAATCTGAAAGAACTTATCAGAAAGCTTAAACATAAAACAAGACACAGTCCTTTTTTGAGATTTTTTTGAGATTCTGAACCTGAGAGGACCATAATGCTATATGAGATCCCTGTATAGATTACTTGATTTTCAAGCCAATTTTCAGGAGTTAGGTCCAGATGAGTAGACTTCATTTGAGCAGCAAAAGAAACTGTTTTTATAAATCAGTTATCACAACCACATCAAGTATAATAGAAGGGATGTAGTATACTTCAATAGAATTTACTGTCAATTATGTGTGTATTCACATATATATGGATGGATAAATATATATGTATATGTATGTATATGTATATACTATACATGTCATTTGTCTAATCACAAAATGTATCTATAATATGATCTAAGGACAGAAGAGTCTAATACTATAGTTGTCAAGAGGCACTTATTTTCTTTACCACCTTCAAGCACTGATGAACAACTCCTCTTTTAAAAAAATGAAAGAATGCACAACTATTGGACTATAACTTCAAAATGGTGAAAGAAAGATATATTGTTCGAGGTTTTTTACACAAAAAGTCCTTTGTTAAGATATAATTCAATATTTGCAAGCATATAAGAAATTCAATTTCTATTAAATTATAGTTAACATTGTAACACATTTATATTAATGATGTTAAGTAGGAATTAAGGCCCAATTGCAAGAAAAGTTTATTTCCTCCTAAAATATCCAGAGAAATGAGAGGGAAACATGGGTACCACAGAGAGGTGGAGGGCAAGAGGAAGTTCCAGAATTACCCTGAGAAATGTCTAAATCTGATCAGGCACAAATTGTTTTGTAAGAGAGGGGAATGGGGTATTGCTGTTAGCTAGTAATCTTATTTAGCATTGTAAATAATCATCTAGAATAGGGAAGGATCTTGTTAATGAATCTTGGAGATGAGGATGAATTGTGAAGTGTTGTTAATACCAATTAGCACAGAAATAACACAAAGGGTAATAAAAAGATTAGAAATAAGGGCAATGATAAAATGAGTTTAACAGAGAAAAACATAATTTAACATATGTTTGGCTAAATATCATCCCAGGAAGTGAAATAAAAAATGACACTTGCCTAAAAAGATACTAGGTCACAACTACAATTGTGAAAAAGTACTTAGAAGAAAAAAATGCCTATCGCCATAAATCAAACCATTTAAGTGGAAGGTTCCACATCTCTGACTTAGAGATTGATGTTCACAATTGATTTCAATTATTTAAGCCAGCTTTCATGTAGAATATTCAATAGAAGATTCTTATCCACAGGCCACCTAACTGAACCAAAGTGCAGCTACCATATTGCTTTTGCTCTCTGTGCTTCCCCATCTTCTTATTCTGCCTCTGAGGCTCATCTGGAGGCAAGAAAAAGATGTAAGAAATATAAAAGGCAGGAAAGCACAATGCCTGCTTGCATCGTCCTTTGAAAATGCTAAAGATCAAACTCAAAATTGCATGATGTAGTTTTAGAAACCTGTTTATTCCACATGGATCAAGATTAGCCATTTTAAGAGAGGCAATGTCCATGAAAATGATTTATAATTGGTTCAATTTAAAAAAAATCTAATAGCTCCTACAAACTTTTACAGAGTGGTTCTGGAATTGAAAGAATTCCATGCCAATGGAAATGGTTTCAGGGACTGAATGACAAAGGGAAGATCAAGTAAATTTGAATCTCAAGAGCTGAAATTGTTTGCAATAGAATAGCATCACACAAATCAAGTTTGTGATACTTAAGAGGAAAATATAATGCCTTTTTAAGACATAATGCTACATTTCCCATAATGTCATAGCTAATATGAATTTTAATCAGTATTTTCAGGAATTTTTTTCATCAATGTAATCTGACAAGCATTATCTGCATTTTTTTTTCTGCAAAAGGCAAAGAGGGCTGATTTCAAAGCATCAGTGGCATACTCATGCAGCAATCATCTTTGCTCAGTAAATAACTGCATGCCACTTTACTGTTCTGACAAGACTCTAGAATACTTTTTTAATGGAAATGTTTCCCTAATATGATTTCACAAGTCAGCTTTTGGACTATTTTAAAGCTGGGTTATACAGAAAAAAAGTTGCTTGCAATTAAAAAAAAGACAACTTAAGTAGTTTCTCATCACAGGAATACCCCTTAAAAATTTTCAAATAACATGCCTTTACAAAAAGGCAATATATAACTATAAAGTATTAATAGGATAACCTTATGTTTTAGACATTAATGTCAAATATAAGCTCATTATACTTTACTGCTCTACATAAAAGCATTATTGGTAATTTTGAAAGTGAAAATTATTTCACTGGAATCAATAATCTGCTCTAGTATAAAGTTCAGATAGTAGAAAGAGGCTAAATAAATAATTTTGAACAATCTTATTGGAAATCGGTTGAATTGCTCAGCTTTATAACTTAGCTTTGGAAAATATACATCTGCACTGAATCTGGAACTCTAAAAGGGAGTAACTGCTCTATCTAGGAAATCAATCCATACTGGGTCTGATTTACCTTCACTTCTGCACCATTGCTCCCATCTCTAATCCATTCATGGTTCACCTTTTGAAGTCTGTGATAACAAGAGATAATGAAATAGAAACTTTTAAAAAGCAGTGGATTTTCAAAAACAATGGCAGATGTATGGGTGGCACAGAGGATAGAATACCATACCTTGAGATAAGAAGGCCTGTGTTCAAATCTGGCCTCAGACACTTAGTAGCTGTGTGATCCTGGGAAAATTCCTTAACTGTGCTTGCCTCAATTCCTCATCCAAAAAATGAGCTGGAGAAGGAATTAGCAAACAAATCCAGTATCTTTGCCAAGAACATCCTAAATAGGGTTATGAAGAGTTAGAAGTGACTGAACAATAGCAACAATCTGTATTTTTATTTCCACCTCAAAATACACATGACTGTACCAAGACTTTCATAAACTGAAATTATTTTCAGAATAATAATGTAATGTTGTCTCAAGTCTGTAAGAGACTTAGAGGCATTTTTACCCTTCAACAATGATTTTGCCCTGAGGTTAGATGTCAGACTGGAATTTTTCTTGAATCTGAATTCTTATTTATGTTCCTCTCATGAAAATCATCATCAAAATATGACTCCCCTCTTCATTTAACTTTCATGAAAGCCTGTGTCCCCCCTCCCCACTGCAGAAATTCAGATATATGTTAGGTAACCATAGCAAATAACTAACTTCCTGGTACTTTTCTTCAGTATTGACAATTGCTTCCAAATCTGGATTGTAATGAATCATCAAAACCACTGGACCTGAATTTAGTATCTATTTTGTAACCTCAAGTTGATGTCAGGTTCATGAAGATGAAGGTCTTAATTGGAAAAATTCTGTAAGCTCACATATCTCCAAACTTGAATATCTACTCATTGGAGTGAAAAGAGAAGAGAATAGATGATTAAGTCCAGAAACTTTATAATCTTTTAGAGAAAGGTAGAACCCATGGAATTCTCCCCAATAAACATTCAGTAGTTTTTGACTTCTTCAGAGATTGCATAAGTCTTTTGAATAGCTTCAGGCTGAACTCATTTGGGATGATCCTAATAAAACTCTAACCCACTCCTCTGGAGTAGTCCAGGGCTCCAATGTGAATATACTTCATCAGCATTGCCACAAGGTCTTGAACTAAGAGGAGTTAATAAGATTGGCACCTCAATTTGTGGACTACTAGAATTTTAGATATACTCCCAGAAATAGAGTGGTCTTGTTCTTCAGTTGTGTCCAACATTTTGTGACCCCATTTGGGGTTTTCTTGACAAAGATACTGGAATAGTTTGCCATTTCTTTCTCTAGCTCATTTTACAGATGAGGCACTGAGTCAAATAGGGTTAAATGACTTACCTACTGTCACACAGGTAGTAAGTGTCTCAGGTCAGTTGTGAACTCAGGAAGATGAGTCTTTCTGACTCTAGGCCCTTCGATTTTTCCACGGTGCCACCTAGCTGCCCCAATGTATGATGTAAAAGTGATCAATTTGACTCAGAGTCAGAAAATTTGAAATCCCCGATATTAAGTCAAATGGAAATCACTTACACTCTTTGAGCCTAATTTGCCTCAACTGTAAAAGTGTATAATAATACTTGTATCACTTAAACAACTTTCTAATTTAAAGAAGATATGTGACCAATTATTGTTCAAAATCAGGTTGTACCATAATTAAACATTTTCTGCAGTGGCAAAATATGAAAAGCATTCAATGAAAATTTGTTGATCAGTCACATTTTACAGATAAAATCCTTTACTGATATCCCATTTCTATGGAGCTATTTCATTTTTTGAAGGTTGTAGCATGATGTATATTCTTTCATTGTTCCTTCTAAGCAGGAAAACTGACAAGGAGACTAAGGATATGCAATTGATCTGTCATATGAAGATAAGTCTAAGCAAATTCATGAAGGTTCATGATCATAAGCTTAGCCAGAGTACACAAATTTTAAATGAAATTTCTTAATCCACTTATGAAGGCATGTTAGAAGTTATAGGATCATATAATTATAGACATAGGCCCCCAAAAAGGAGCCAAAAAGTGGCTATATGTATCATAAATTCATAAATTTTTGAATTATGAAAGTACACATAATATGTACTCACCTTGTCTCATTTTATTTAAGAAAAGTCAGGGAAAACATAAGCAGCATTGTGTCGTGGATAGAGAGCAGGCTTCTTAATGACATACACATGAGTTTATTTCCCATCTCTATCACAAATTTGCTATGTGTTCCTGGACAACTACTGAACTTTTGTATTCTGGGTAATTCTCTAAAAATATGATTTTGCTGAAAAAGTTTTGCCTTGCACTGGTAAAGGAAATTTCTTTATTCAGATTGCTCCCTATATTAACGAAACCAAAGGTCTAGTTGCTATCCCTGGGCCCTAAGAAATAAATATTTTAATTAATAAATTCTCACTAGCTATCATCTTTTTTGTTCCTGTTTTGAAGAGGGGAAAGGCATGTTTACTGCAGAATAAATATACAATCACCACAATCACGATATCTCAAATTTATACCAGATTCATTTTGGTTAGTTCAGTTGCACTTAATATTATAGCATGTCATATACATTTGTGTGAAGCAATTCAACCAGAAAATAGGAAACATTTCTTTTTTTTTTTAATTTTTTAATTTTTAATTAATTTATTAGTTTATTTTCAGTTAACAAGATTCAATTCCATAGTTCCTTGATTTTCAAATTTCCTTTACTTCCCTCCCCCCTCCCCACACGACAGCATATAGTCCAGTATATGATCTGCAAATGCATTCATATTAGACATTATTCCAATTACAAAGGCGTATTGTACTAGGTGGGATGAAAGATGGTAAGGAAGAAATAAAACCAAACAATGAAAAGAACAAGATCATTTAGTTTGCTTCCATCAGGATTCAGGCTCAGTTCTTTCTAGTTATATCTCTGGATGGCGCATTTCTCACTTTCTTGAGTCTTTCGGGATTAACTTATATCACTGCATTGCTGAAAAGGGTCCAGTCTGTCATAGTTGGTCATCACAGATATGGTATGTCTGTGATTGTATACAGATTTCTTCTGATTCTACTCTTCTCAATCAGCATCAGTTTGTATAAGTCTCTCCAGGTAATTATGAAATCTGTCACCTCTTCATTTCTTATAGCACAATAATATTCCATTACATTCATATACCACAACTTGTTTAGCCATTCCCCAATTGATGGGCACCCCTTCAGTTTCCAATTCTTTGCAACCACAAAAAGGGCTGCTAAAAATATTTTTGTACATATGGGTCTTCCTCCCACTTCTATGATCTCTTTGGGATATAACCCTAGAAGTGGTATGGCTGGGTCAAAGGGTATGAAATTATTTATAATCCTTTGGGCATAATTCCAGATTGCACTCCACAATGCTTGGATAAGTTCACAACTCCACCAGCAATTTATTAGTGTTCCAATTTGTCCACATCCTCTCCAGCATTTGTCACTTTCTTGTTTTGTTATCTTAGCCAATCTGACTGGAGGGATGTGGTATCTCAGAGTTGTTTTGATTTGCATTTCTCTAATTAATAGTGATTTAGAGCATTTCTTCATATGCTTATAGATATCTTTAATTTCTTTCTCTAAAAATTTCCTGTTCATAACCTTTGACCACTTATCAATTGGGGAATGACTTGTATTCATATAGATTTGGCTCAATTCTCTATAAATTTTAGAGATGAGTCCTTTATCAGAGAAACAAGTTGTAAAATTTCTTTCCCAATTTCCCACCTCCCTTTTGATCTTGGTTACATTGGCTTTGTTTGTACAGAAGCTTTTCAATTTAATGTAATTAAAATTATCCATTTTGCATTTTATAATGCTCTCTAATTCTTGTTTGGTCCTAAAGTCTTCCCCTCTCCACAGATCTGTCAGGTAAACTATTCCTTTCTTTCCCAAATTGCGTTAGATAATGGTCTATGCCCAGTTTCTGCCATACAGTATTCCAGTTTTCCCAGCAGTTTATGTCAAGTAGTGCATTCTTATCCCAAAAACTGGGGTCTTTGGGTTTATCCAACAATAGATTGCTATATTCATTAACTGCTGGGTCTCCTGCACCTAATCTATTCCATTGATCCACCTCTGCCAGCACCAAGCAGTTTTGATGACTGCTGCTGTATAATACAGATTAAGATCTGGCATAGCTAGTCCACCTTCCCTAGTGTTTCTTTTCATTAATTCCCTTGATATTCTAGACCGTTTGTTTTTCCAAATAAAGTTTGTTATTATTTTTTCTAACCCTAGAAAGTAGTTTTTTGGTAAATTGATTGGTATGGCACTAAATATATAGTTTAGTTTGGGTAAAATTGTCATTTTTATTATATTAGCTCGACCCAGCCATGAGCAAATGATATTTTTTCCAACTATTTAGATCTGCTTTTATTTGTGTGAGAAGTGTTTTGTAGTTGTGATCATATAGATTCTGGGTTTGTTTTGGAAAGTAGGTTCCCAAATATTTTATAATGTCTACAGTGACTTTAAATGGGATTTCTCTTTCTATCTCTTGCTGTTGAGTTTTATTAGAGATGTACAGGAATGCGGAGGATTTATGTGGGTTTATTTTATAACCTACAACTTTGCCAAATGTATTTATTGTCTCAAGTAGTTTTTTACCTGATTCTCTAGGATTCTCTAAGTATATCATCATATCATCTGCAAAGAGTGACAGCTTGGTCACTTCTTGTGACTAATTTGATTCCTTTGACTGCTTTTTCTTCTCTAATTGGTACTGCTAGTGTTGCTAGTACCAGATTGAATAAGAGGGGTGATAGTGGACACCCTTGTTTCACTCCTGATCTTATTGGAAAGGCTTCTAATTTATCCCCATTGCATATAATACTTGCTGATGGTTTTAAAAAGATGCTATCAACTATTTTGAGGAAGGCTCCACTTATTCCTATACTTTCTAGTGTTTTTAATAGGAATGGGTGTTGTACTTTGTCAAAAGCCTTTTCTGCATCTATTGAGATGATCATGTGGTTTCTGCTAGTTTTATTATTGATGTGCTCAATTATGCTGACAGTTTTCCTAATATTAAACCATCCTGGCATTCCTGGAATGAATCCTACCTGATCAGAGTGTATTATTTTTGTGATAAGTTGTTGGAGTCTTTTGGCTAATATTTTATTTGGAATTTTTGCATCTAAATTCATGAGGGAAATTGGTCTATAATTTTCTTTCTCTGTTTTATCTCTTCCTGATTTAGGAATCAGTACCATATTTGTGTCATAGAAACAGTTTGGTAGGACTCCTTCTTCACTAATTTTCGCAAATAGTTTGTAGAGTATTGGAATCAATTATCCTTTAAATGTTTGATAGAATTCACTAGTACACCCATCTGGCCCTGGAGATTTTTTCCTAGGAAGTTCTTTGATGGCTTGTTTGATTTCTTTTTCTGAGATGGGGTTATTTAGGTAATTCACTTCCGCTTCAGTTAATCTGGGCAACTTGTGATTTTGTAAATATTCATCCATTTCACTAAGATTGTCATATTTATGTGCATACAATTGGGAAAAATAATTCCTCATTATTTTTTTGATTTCCTCTTCATTGGAGGTAGATTCACCCTTTTTATTTTTGATACTCATAATTTGGTTTTCTTCTTTCTTTTTTTTATCATACTGACTAAGCATCTATCAATTTTGTTGATTTTTTTTCATAAAACCAGCTCAGTTTTATTTATTAATTCAATGCTTTTCTTTTTTTGTTGTTGGTATGAAACAAATGCTTTATTAACTTCTGTTTTACATCATTCATTTCCACCAGATTTTGAGTTACAATCATTTTCCCCCCGTTATTCCCCTACCCAACCTCCCAGAATAGCATTCCCACAAGATATCGCTTCCTACAATCTACTCTCTCCCATACCTTCTCCCATACCCCCTTCTACTTTTTCATTAGAGGAAGGTGAATCTTTGTGTCCCAGTGCCTGCACATCTTATCTCCCAATTATAAGCAAAAGAGTATTAATAATAGTATTTATATATATTTGAAACATTGTTAAGACCTTTACTTTCAGATCCATTTCCTTCTTCCCTTGTCACCCATTCCCTCTGGGGAGATAAGTAATTCAGTATATGTTGTATATGTCTAGCTATGCAAAACATTATCATAGTAGATATATTGTACAAGACTGCTTACACTTCCCTCCCACTCATCCCACCACCCACCTGGTCCATTCCCTATTTGATCCTGTCCCTCTTCTATAGTGGGTACTTCTTACCACCACTCCCTCCAAGGATGCCCTCCCATCCATCTTCCCTCCTCTCATCCCTCTTCCCCCTATTCTTTTGCAGGTTGAGATATCTCATTTAGTATGTATGTCATTCTCTCCCTGAACCAAATTAAATGAGAATATGGTTTTGCCTTTTTGCCTTCCTATTCTTCCCCCCCCCCCTTACAACAACTTCCCCTTGCTTCTTCTACATAAGATAGTTTATCCTATACCCTACCCTGTCTCAACCCATCTCCTCTTGCCACTTTCCTCTCTCACCTCATAATTTCATCCCTTGAGTATTCTCCCTTCCCAACAAATTCAACCTATGCCCTCTATCCATATATAACTGTAACCATCTACATACACATTCACATATGTTCTCATATGACCACACCCCCTTCTTGCATTATTTTCATAGTGAGAAAGATATCATCAGTCACAGTTATTGCTTTTCCATATAGGAATGTAAATAGTTCAACTTTGATAAGGTCCTTTTGATTTCTTTTCCCTGATTACCTTCTCAGGCATCTCTTCCTTCTTGTGTCTGGATGTCAAATTTTCTATTAAATTCTGGTTTTTTCCTCAGGAATGCTTGAAAGTCCTCTATTCCACTGAATGACCATATTTTCCCCTGAAACAAAATACTCAGTTTTGCTGGGTAGGTGACCCTTGGGTTCATTCCCTGTCCTTTTGCCCTCTGGAATATTGTATTCCATGCCCTTCGATCCCTCAGTGTAGAAGCTGCCAGGTGCTGGGCTATTCTGATTGTGTTTCCACAATATTGAAATTGTTTCTTCCTGGCTACTTGTAGTATTTTCTCCTTGATCTGGGGATTCTGGAACCTGGCTATAATATTCCTGGGAGTTTTCTTTTTGGGATCGTTTTCAGGAGGTGATTGGTGGATTCTTTCAACCTCTATTTTGCCCTCTGAATCTAAAACATCAGGGCAATTTTCCTTGAGAATTTCTTGAAGGGTGGTTTCTAGGTTCTTTCTTTGATCCTGGCTTTCAGGTAGTCCAATAATTTTTAAATTGTCTCTCCTGGATCAATTTTCCAGGTCAGTGGTTTTTCCCATGAGATATTTCACATTGCTTTCTAATCTTTCGTTTATTTGGATATGCTTAACAGCATCTTGATTTCTCATAAAGTCATTAGCTTCTATTTCCTCCAGTATAACTCTGAAGGAATGAATCTCCACAGTGAACTTTTGAGATTCTTTTTCCATCTGGCAAATTCGACTTTTTATGGCATTCTTCTCCTCATTGCCCTTATGGGCTTCCTTTGCCATTTGAGTTAGTCTACTTTTTAGGCTGTTGTTTTCCTCAATCAGCCTGTTGACCCTCATTTCATACTTTTCCTGCATCCTTCTCATTTCTCTTTCCAATTTTTCCTCCACTTCTCTTATTTGGTTTTTAAAATCCTTCTTAGGGTCCTCTATGGCCTGCAACCCGCTCATGTTTTCCCCTGGGGCTTTTGGAGCAGGACTTCTGACCTCACAGTCCTTTTCCCGCTCTATGCCCCCAAAATAGGAGTCTAGGGTTGCATTTTTCTGTTTCCTTTGCCTTGGCATGTTGCCACTTAATTACTTGACTTTTGGGCTTGTTGCCACACTATGGCTTTAAGGCCAGCTAGAGGAATTTTCATCCCGAACGTGTAGGGGGCAACTTCCGTTTCTGGCAAGCTGTAAACCCACCCACGACTTCCACCCTAGATCACAATCCAGATCCAGGGAGGTTAAAGCAAGAGCGATTACCCCCCAAGACTGATCGCTGGATCTCCCTACAATTAATTGCAGGCCAGGAGGTGGAGCTGCGCCTGAAAACTACAAAATGGAGTGTGTCCTCAGCAGCTTCTAGCCCCCAGGGGAGGAAGATGACCCAATCCCCAAATACAGGTCCCAAAGTCCATAGGACACTAACCTCTTACTTTGTCCTAGGCATGTCTATGTTGATAATTGTGGAGTCGCCACAGCTCCTGGTGTTCTGGGGTTCCTCCAGCCTGCTGCTGGCCCTGCCGCCCTGGGGCTAAAACCTCGGCTCATGCAGACCTGGGCTCAGCTCTGCTCCTGCGCTCTGCGCACTGCATGCTGCCAGATCCCCGTGTGCTGCGCTGGTCCTCCCTGCAGGGCTGGTGGGCTGTCCTCAGCAGGAACTTAACTTTTCTGTGTCATTCTGTGGGTTCTGGGGCTCCAGAAGTTGTTCAGAGGCCGCTTTTACATAGTTTGGGGCGAATCTGGGGGCAGAGTGGCTTGGATGAGCCGTTTCTACTCCGCCATCTTGGCTCCGCCCCCCATATTTTCCTTTTCGTATCTAATCCTTTCCTTTTTCCCATTACAATCTCTTTGATCCCCTTAATTGTTTTGTTGTTGTTTTTTTTTTTTTTTTAGACATCAGGTTAGTGCAATCATACCCATACCCTCTATCTAAGTATAACCCTTTTGAAGGTCAAGGTAATCATAAAGATTTTGAATATTGACAGTTATCAGCTCCACATATAGGGATGTGAACATTTTGCTCTTGTTGCATCCCAAGTAATGAGCGTGTGTTTGTGGGTGAGGGTGTGTGCACTTATGCATGTGTGAGTCTGTGTTTCTCTTGTTTACCTTTTTATGACTTTCTTGAGTCTTGTAATTGGAGATCAAATTTTCCATTGAGCTCTGGCTTTTCCATCAGGAACGTCTGGAAGTCCCTTATTTCATTAAACAACCATCTCCTTGCCTGGAAGATTATGCTCAGTTTTACCAGGTAGTTAATCCTTGGTCGTAGTCCTAGCTCTCTTGCCCTACGAAATATCAAATTCCAGTCCCTCCACTCTTTTAATGTAGAAGCTGCTAGATCCTGTGTGATCCTAACTGTAGTTCCTCGATATTTGAATTGTTTCTTTTTGGCTGCTTGTAGAATTTTTTCGTTAATCTTGTAATTCTGGAATTTGGCTACTATATTTCTTGGAGTTTTCTGTTTGGGATCTCTCTCAGGAGGAGTCCGGTGAATTCTGTCGATAGTTATTTTATCTTCTGATTCCCGGAACTCAGGACAGTTTTCTTTGACAATCTCTTGGAGGATGTTGTCTAGGCTGCTTTTTTCATCATGGCTTTCCGGTAGACCAATAATTCTTAGGTTCTCTCTCCTGGATCTGTTCTCTAGGTCAGTTATTTTTCCAGTGAGATATTTTACATTTTCTTGCAATTTTTCGATAGTCTTGTTTTGTTTGATTGACTCTTGCTGCATCATAGAGTTCTGAGCTTCACTTTGATTGTTTCTAATTTTTATCGAATTGCAGTCTTCAGTTATTTTTTCAAGTTCCTTTTTTAGGGAAGTATTTTCTCCAATTACTTCACTGAGACATTTTTCCAAGTTGGTCACTGCCTCCCTGATTTGGTCTTTAAAATTTTTCTTAAGCTCGTCCAGGAATGCTATTTGGGCTTGAGACCAGATCATGTTTCCTTCTGTGGTCTCAGGTGTGGGTAGAGAGTCTATATTTTCCTGTGTATTTTGTTGTTCTTGCCCTGCATAGTATGCTTGAATAGACTTTTTTGCCTTCCCCTTCTCCTTCTCGGGTTCTTTTTTTCCCATTGTGACTTCCTGTTTCTTAATTTCTCAGGCTATGAGTTTAGGGCCTGATCCTCGACTTTGAATACCTCTGGGTGGATAGTTTATGGCTAAGTCAGGGAAGTCAATGAGGGATGTAGATGAGTAGGTATGGGTGAATCTGACCACTTCAGATTTCTGCCTCTATACCCCTGGGCTATAAGTAGGCTTTTGTTGGTGAGGAGAGGTGGGGCTTGTTGGGACCCCACCCTCTCTTCTCTTCAGACTCCTAGCTATCTCAGTTACACCCCTTCTTGGAGATCTCTAGCCTGGGGCTATCTCCATTAACTTGGGATTTCAATCTGGGTGGGAGACTTATCTTTGGGTTTTCTGCTTCATGAAGGAGGGATGGGGGGATGGAAGCAGCTAGAATTTACTTTGCCATTCCAGCCCTTGTATTATACAGGCAGGCAGTTTCTAAACTTCCAGGCTGGGGGCCGAATGCAGCCAGAGAAGCCACTCTTTCCACTGAGGGCCCAACTCTCCTACCTGGCTCCAGTGACCCTACCCGTCAGATAGATGACTGTGATTCGTCCTCGGTAAGTCTGAAGGCTGGGGCTTTTGCTCTCTCTTGGAAATATTTCTACCATAATTTCTAGGCATATGTTTTAAATGGATCTTGAGTTCTTTAGAAATGCCAAAGTCAACTATAAGAAATGGAAAATATTTTGTGTTCCTTCTTTTTTCATTATGTGAAGTCTTAGTAAAGATTAAGTAAAGCTGAGGTATACTCATGTAGAAAATAATTTATCTTTATGCAGTATTTTATAGTACAGATATTAGATGACAGCTGTTATTATGATGATGACAATCTCCACAAATGAATAGACAAAAGACTGTTAGATACTTCATTGCATTTGTTCGGTTTTTTTAGCCTCTCCCTTCAGAAAAGAAACACAATTATAACTTACTTTTAATAATCATTGGAAATGAGTGACAATGCCTCAGCCATCAATGGTCACTAGGTTTTTGATCTTTAAATCTCTTACCATCAAAATCTCATCCGGGGGATCCCATAAACTTAGACACCTGAAATTTTGCCATGAAGACTTAATTAAGGGCCAGGACCTAGTCCCTTCATCTAGGCTAGGGCCTATCAGGATACTTGGTTTAATTAAGAGCCCAATATGTGTTGAACATGCCATTGGAAAAGGCACTGGGTCTGGAGTTAGAAAGACCTGAGTTAAAATGCAACTTCATATATTGCTGTATGACTATGGGAATGTTTTAATCCCTATAAGTATCAATTTCTCCAATTGACAAAGGACATAAAAATGGCACCTACTTCCTAGGGTTGTTGTGAGGATCAGATGAAAATAATAAGTGTTTAATATATGCTTGTGTCACTGTCCCCTCATACTCCAAATAGGTTATCTCCTGGTTTGTAAGCTGTTGCCTGGAATATCAAATAATCACCAACAGTAGGAGTTTAGAGAGGTGACTGAAGACAGTCACCCTCTTCACCATTGCTTCTTCTTCTTCTTTTTTTTTTTTTTAAAGCAATTGGGGTTAAGTAACTTGCTCAAGGTTACACGGCTAGTCATTATTTATGTGTGGGTGCTCATTTTCTGAGGCCGGATCTGATCTTGGGTCATCCCAACTCCGAGGCTAATGCTCTTACTCACTGTGCCACCTAGCTGCCCCTTTAGGGCAATTGGGGTTAAGTAACTTGCCCAAGGTTACACGGATAGGTTTTTGTTTGTGTGGATTAAGTGTCGGAGGCCGGCTCTGAACTCAGGTCCTTCTGACTCCAGGGCCGGCGCTCTATTCACTGCGCCACCTAGCCGCCCCTTCACCATTGCTTCTTACAATCCCTAGCATTCATAAATTCCAGTTTATCTCATAAGGTAACCTTTTTTTTTTTGTTGCCATTAGCTGTTAATGTGCACAGAGGATTGGAAATTTAAAGTTGGAATATAATCCAGAAGTTGTCTACTTCAACCACTTTATTAAGAAACTGAGGCCGAGGTAATATAAATGACATTCTCATTGTCATATAGGTCATGTATGGGTTACAATTTTAAGAAAGATACTCAGATTTTAGTTGCTTTCCTCTGTATCACTATCCTTTTTTTTCTTGAAATGATAACATATCATCTTACTTATTATTGATTATCACCCAGTAGAATGGGAATTCCTTAGACAGAAGGACTTTTTCAAGTTGTCTTTGAATTTACAGCTCTTACTACAGTGCTTCCTTTTTCTGAAGGCTTAATAAATGAGGATACAGAGATATAGAGATGTCCAAAAAGATTATCTAAATCTAGCAAGACATTAAATCTTATAGTTGGGTTGAAAATACCATTTTGTTAAATATATGATTTAGGAGGGATGAGTAGACTGTAGTTTGTCTCCAAAATATCTAGGAATTTCAGGCAATTGAAAGCTCAATATGACTCATCACTGATAAAATATCCAAAAAAATTCATGCCAATTTAAGCTGCATTAGATTAACATTTATATTTAGAGCAGTGATATTCCTTTACACTCTGCCCTGATTATAACATTTATGAAGTGCTATATTCTATTCTGGGAATTATTAAGAGAGAGGGTGTTATAAGGAGTATAACCTAAAAGGTGAAGTCCAGGGAGTTCACATTATAAATGGATCTTGTATAGATACTGTTGAATTTTGTTCTGAAAAATAAAGGACATAATGGGACCACCAGATGGTGGCCTTCCCTCCCCAGTTTTTGAAAAACTATCTCATTGAAGATGGAATAGACTTGTTCTTTTTCACCTTAAAGAGCAGAACTAGGAGTAAGATGAAGATGTTGTAAAGCAAAAAATTGTAGTTTGATATAGAAAATAATGTATTACTAATAATGGCTAGCACTTATATAGTGCTTTTTTAAACAAAAATATAAATATATTAATATCTCTATAACTATATGATATTATATAACCTTCCCAATATCATGAAGAGGTTGATATTATTATTGTTCCCATTTTGTAGATGAGAAATGAGTAAATAAGAAGATTAAGTCACCTGCTCAGGCTCTCACATCTAATAACTATCTGAGACATGCTTAGAATTCAGATATTCCTGACATGAAGTTGTAACCTCTATAATATCTTACTACCTGAAATCTAGAAGGAGACAAATTTATCCAAAAGTTGAATCTGTATTTTTGAAAGAATTCTCCAAGCAAAAGTTTAATGATTTCCAGGCCAGTATATTGTATGGAGATGTTGTTTAATTACAAGCATGAGATTACTAGGGTAAGCTTAAACTAGTTCTTGAAAGATGATTATTAAAATTTCAGCATAAGCAATTATACCTCAGAAATCAGGAAACAGATCTTGATTTATTGTTTTTCTAATTGTATAGACTTTAAAAAGTGATGGAAAAATATTAATGAAATAGATCTCTTCTTTCTAGAGGGCTGGTTGTCGAAAAAATATTAACACATACCTGGGCTGTTAAGACTAGATGCCTCTCTACCCTGTGACTGAAATTTTGAAATTATTACAAAGTACATTTTGAAAAAGTAACAAGGGAGTTGGGGAGTAAAAGTAAGGATTCATCTGATCTCTCCCAAATTCACCTCCAGATAACATTAAGATAAGGTCTTATAATTCTGAATAGCAGAACCAGCAAAAGGACAAGGTGGAACAGCTTTCCAGCTTGACAATTTGTAAGGTTAACAGGAAAGTTCTATCTCATTTTTGTAAGGTTGGGGTGCATTCCAGAACAGGCAACAACTCAGCAAGCCAGCTGCACATCTTCATCATGACTAAATCTGGAGCAACAGTTTCCAGAGCTCTTAACTCACAGTTGGTAAGGGGTCAGGCAACTTGTCAGAAAGATATTACAAGGGGCCCCTTGATGGCACTGGGAGCAGTACTCTGTTGTATCTTCTACACATGGTTCTGGGTCATAGCCCCATAGTAAGAAGAAATATAAGCAGGATCAAGACACTTGTTGCACTTTTGGGGGAAAAAGATTATTTATGATTGTTCTCACACCACAGGTCAGGAGAGCAGCAAGTTCCAACTCTCTTTAGATCATGCTGCTCTGGAAGAACTGAGAGCTTGCAGACCCCCAGAGCTATCTCTGAAAACAACCACATGAAAAACCTTAAACTTGAAACAGTACCCCAGTGATCCCAGGATGAGAGTCAAACTTTAACAAAAGTTAAAAGTGAAGAAATAAGCTGGAAAAAATTATCAAAAGCAACAAAAAAGAAAATGGCTTCAGGAAGTTACTATGTTGACCAGGAAGATCAAAACACAAAACTCAGAAAAATAAAATGAAATAAAAGCAATTATCTATATGCAAAGACACAAAGAAAATGCAAATTGACCTCAGGGCCAGGAAGAGGACAAAAATTATTTTTAAAACTGAACAAAAGGGGTAGATTAAAAAAAAAAACTTGAAAAATAAATTAGAATGATTAAAGAAAATCACAGAGGGGCAGCTAGGTGGCACAGTGAGTAGAGCTCCAGCCCTGGAGTCAGAAGGACCTGAGTTCAGATCCGGTATCAGACACTTAACACACACAAAAAAAAGCCTAGCCATGTGACCTCATGCAAGTTACTTAACCCCAACTGACCTCCAAAAAAAAGAAAAGAAAATCACATACACATAAAAGATTCATCAGCCTGGTAAAGGAGGCACAGACAAAAATCCTGAAGAAAATAATAGCATAAAAAATCAGAATAGGCCAAATATTAAAGAGGCATACAAATAAACTTAAGGGAAGAATCTTTTAAAAAGATGAATTAAACAAATGAGAAAAAAAGTACAAAAATTCACAGAAGTGAACTCCATAAAAATCAAAATTGACCAAATGGATAAAAAGGCATGAAAAGTCACCAGAAAAAGGTTTTCTTTTTTAAAAATAGAATTAACTAAATGTAAAAGCTCATTGAAGAAAATAATTCCCTAAAAATAAGAATTGAGGAAGTGGAAGATGATGACTCCACAAGTCATCAAGAAATAATGAAATAAAATCAAAGGATTGAAAAAAAGTAGAAGAAAATATGAAATATTTCACTGGTAAACATCTAACATGGAAAATAGATAAAAAAAAAGAGATAATTTAAAGAATTATTGGACTACCAGAAGCCACAATTAAAAAAAAAAGAGCCTAGAATTCACATTTTGAGAAACCATCAGGAAAATTGCCCTGATATCCTAGACTGCATGGAAAATAGAGCCTGAAAGAAACCACCAATTACCTGTTGGTATGAATCCCAAATTCATCCAATGTTATTGCAACCAAATCTAGAGCTCCAAAGTCACAAAGAATATATCATGGAGCCACAATCAAGATAAAACAAGATGTAACAGCTTCTCCATTAAAGAATCAGAGGGTTTGGAGGGGCAGCTAGGTGGCGCAGTGAATAGAGCGCCGGCCCTGGAGTCAGAAGGACCTGAGTTCAGAGCCAGCCTCTGACACTTAATCCACACAAACAAAAAAACCTAGCCATGTAAACTTGGGCAAGTTACTTAACCCCAATTGCCTTAAAGGGTCGGCTAGGTGGCGCAGTGAGTAAGGGTGCCGGCCTCGGAGTTGGGATGACTCGAGATCAGATCCGGCCTCAGAAAATGACCACCCACACATAAATAACGACTAGCCATGTAACCTTGAACAAGTTTCTTAACCCCAATTGCTTAAAAAAAAAAAAGAATCAGAGGGTTTGGAATATTATATTCCAGAGGGCAAAGGATCTGGGAATAAAATCAAGAATCATTCATCTAGCAAAGCTGAGTGTAATCATTCAGTAGAAAAATTGATATTTAATGAAACTGAGGACTTTAAAGCATTACTAATGAAAAGACCAGAACTGAATACAAAGTTTGACGTTCAAATATAAGACTCAAAAGAAGCATAAAAAGATAAACAGGAAAGAAAAATAATAAAGGATTGGGTATGGTTAAATTGTTATATTCCTATATTTTAAAATGATGAGAACTAAGAAATTTATCATTTTTTTTAAACAAATGCCTTATTAACTTCTGTTTTACATCATTCATTTCCGCCAGATTTTGAGTTACAATCATTTTTGCCCCGTTATTCCCCTACCCAACCTCCCAGAATAGCAGTCCCACAAGATATTGCTCCCTACAATCTGCTCTCTCCCTTACCTTCTTCCATATCCCCTTCGACTTTTCCACTAGAGGAAGGTGAATCTTTGTGTCCCAATGCCTGCACATCTTATCTCCCAATTATAAGCAAAAGAGTATTAATAATAGTATTTATATATATTTGAAACATTTAATGTTAAGACCTCGAATTTCAGATTCATTTCCTTCTTCCCTTGTCACCCATTCCCTCTGGGGAGATAAGTAATTCAGTATATGTTGTACATGTCAAGCTCTGCAAAATATTATCATAGTAGATATATTGTACAAGGTTGCTTATAATTCGCTCCCACTCATCCCACCCCCCAGCTGGTCGATTCCTTACATGATCCTGTCCCTCTTCTATAGTGGGTACTTCCAACCTCCCCTCACCCAAGGATGCCCTCCCATCCATCATCCCTCCTCTCACCCTTCCCCCTATTCTGCTGCAGGTTGAGATATCCCATTTAGTATGTATGTCATTCTCTCCCTGAACCTAATTCAATGAGAATGGGGTTTTGCCTTTTTTGCCTTCCTATTCTCCTCCTCCCTTGTAACCACTTCCCCTTGCTTCTTCTACATGAGATAGTTTACCCTCCCCTGTCTCAACCCATCTCCTCTTGCCACTTTCCTCTCTCACCTCATAATTTCATCCCTTGAGTATTCTCCCTACCCAACAAATTCAACCTAGGCCCTCTATCCATATATAGCTGTAACCATATACACACACATTCACATATGTATTCATATGATCAGACACCCTTCTTCCAATGTTTTCATAGTGAGAAAGATATCATCAGTCACAGATATTGCTTTTCCATATAGGAATATAAATAGTTCACCTTTGATAAGTTCCTTTTGATTTCTTTTCCCTGATTACCTTCTCAGGCATCTCTTCCTTCTTGTGTCTGGATGTCAAATTTTCTATTCAATTCTGGTTTTTTCCTCAAGAATGATTGAAAGTCCTCTATTCCACTGAATGACCATATTTTCCCCTGAAACAAAATACTCAGTTTTGCTGGGTAGGTGACCCTTGGGTTCATTCCTAGCTCTTTTGCCCTCTGGAATATTGTATTCCATGCCCTTCGATCCCTCAGTGTAGAAGCTGCCAGGTCCTGGGATATTCTGATTTTCCTCAGTCAGTCTGTTGACCCTCATTTCATACTTTTCCTGCATCCTTCTCATTTCTCTTTCCAATTTTTCCTCCACTTCTCTTATTTGGTTTTTAAAGTCCTTCTTAAGGTCCTCTATGGTCTGCAACCCACTCATCTTTTCCCCTGGGGCTTTTGGAGCAGGACTTCTGACCTCACAGTCCTTTTCCCGCTCTATGCCCCCAAAATAGGAGTCTAGGGTTGCATTTTTCTGTTTCCTTTGCCTTGGCATGTTGCCACTTAATTACTTGACTTTGGGGCTTGTTGCTACACTATGGCTTTAAGGCCAGATAGAGGAATTTTTGTCCAGAACATGTGGGGCCAACTTCCGTTTCTGGCAAGCTATAAACCCACCCACAACTTCCACCCTAGATCACAATCCAGATCCAGGGAGGTTAAAGCAAGAGTGATTACCCCCCAAGACTGATCTCTGGATCTCCCTCTGGTTCGCAGGCCAGGAGCTGCAGCTGCCTCTCAAAGCTACAAAATGGCGTGTCTCCTCAGTGGTTTCTAGCCCCCAGGGGAGGGAGCTGACGCATTCCCCAAATACTGCTCCCAAAGTCCATAGTGTTCTATGGACTTACTTTGTCCTAGGCATGTCTATGTTGATAATTCTGGAGTCGCCACAGCTGCTGGTGTTCTGGGGTCTCTCCAGTCGGCTGCTGGCACTGCCAGCCTGGGGCTAAAACCTCGGCTCACTGGGACCTGGGCTCGGCTCGGCTCCCCACTCTGCACGCTCCTGGCTCCCAGACCACTGTGCTGGTCCTTCCTGCAGGGCTTCTGGGCTGTCCTCAGTGGGAGGTTAGCTTTTCTGTGTCGTTCTGTGGGTGCTGGGGCTCCAGAAGTTGTTCAGAGTCCCCTTTTACATAGTTTGGGGGGAAGCTGGGGGCAGAGTGGCTTGGATGAGCTGTTTCTACTCCACCATCTTGGCTCCGCCCCCTCAAAATTTATCATTTTTATGTCAAGTTAGAAGGAGCATACATATTCACAGTGGAGAGATGAGAATTGCGTATGATGGGATGATATAAAGAAAGTATATTAAGGGATGAGAAGAAAAGATACACTAAGAGAAGGGGGAAGGGAGGTAGAATGGACTAAATTATCTTTAAAAATAGGTGTTAAAGAGCTTTAACAATGGACAAAAAGAAGAGGGAGTTAATAAGCATCACTTGAACATTTATTTCATTAGAAAAGAAAGGAGGGAATAATAAAATGTCGGGCATATGTAGGGTGTAGTGGTCATATGCAGAATACTGTAGATGAGAGACATTGTGAAAGGAGAAAGATGACTAGGGAAAAATCAAGATGAAGGGAAATACAAAGCTAGTAATTATAACTCTGTATTTGAAGAGAACTTACCCATAAAAGAGAAATCTGAGTAGAATGAATTAGAAACAAGAATCTTAAAATATATTGTTTGCAAAAGCCACATTTAGAAAGATACAAGTAAAGTAAAGGTAAATCTATTATTCCTTACCTGAAAATAAAAAGCAGGAATAGCAATCATGATCTCATTCAAAGTAAAAAATAAATCTAGAAAAAGAGATAAGAAAGAGAACTACATTTATGTAAAAGGTACAATAGACAATGAAGTAATATCATATTATGGGAATGGGAATCTAAGATCTTCCCTACCCCTAGGCCCTTTGATAGGCTTAAGTGACTCTGA
The DNA here is from genome assembly GCA_011680675.1 of Gymnobelideus leadbeateri. Classification (NCBI taxonomy): domain Eukaryota; kingdom Metazoa; phylum Chordata; class Mammalia; order Diprotodontia; family Petauridae; genus Gymnobelideus; species Gymnobelideus leadbeateri. The sequence continues at coordinate 45,614 of WOXC01005442.1, forward strand.
GAACCTCCTGTGATTTGAAAATATACTCTGCCCCCCTAATAGGCTGAATGAGGTCACCTGGAGCCTGTGGCAGGAGGCTTCCTTTTCAGGAATGCCCACACCTTGGTGCTTTGTGATTGAGCAATGGGTCAAGAGGGTTGTGACATTCTCTGATCCAGGAGAAGGCTATGTATATCCTGATGTGAGGCTTTGCTTTGGGGCTCACTTTGAGAAGTGTTGTGTGATTTGACCAGATGAGACTTTGGGCAGCCATTGAGGCCCCTGGCTTTGAAAACCCCGATGCTGATGATTTCCTCTCTGGTAACTGTGATTTGGTATTAAAGTAATGGTTGGACACTTTGGAAGCCTGTCTGCTTGATCTGTTTGTTTCTCTGTCTTGTAACTTCTGTCTGTATACTCTGAAGTGCAGGGTGCTGACTATTTTCTCCTGAACTAGGTAAATGACATGCTTGATTGATTAAAGTAAGCTTATTAACACATTTTGAGTTGCTTTCCTTTAGAAAAGCAGATCTAAGAACCTGTGTTGGCAGCCACCCTGGGGATGTTGGGATGCTTGCTGCTATAGTTGGCCAGAAACTAAAATAAACTCCTCTTACTATTCTACCCCTTTTCCAGCCTTGGAACTGCCAATTGCACTCTGGTCAACTGTAAATATATATGTTAAGAAAACTTAATCTTTCCTAAGAATAAAATAATTAATGCCATTTCTTAACTATAGGCCACAATGGAAAGTCATGTACCCTGGCCTTAAAGCACACACGCACGTGCACGCACACACACACACACACACACACACACACACTCACAAAGTTTATTTCCATACAACCAAGCATATAGGTATGACAGTGAACATGTATATATCCTCGATATCTCTATTATTCTTTCCATCAGAAAATTTATTATAACCCTAGAGCTACCCTGAGCATACACAGGTCAGCTTTAGCCTTATGCTGAAGAATCTCCAAGCTTCCACATCACTTCCTAGCCATCTGTGTATTTAACCTTTATGTGTATAATTTCTCCCTGTCCCCACTTTCATAAGAACCATTCCACTTGCTTGTATGTGTATGCCCAGCACTTAACAGAATTCCTGGTAAATGGTAATCATCTGATAAATGTTTATCTTTCTATCAACCAAATATTTGACTACCACATTTTGATTTTATCCTTATATCTGTAACTATGTATCATTAGTATTCAAATAATCCTCTTCTGAAATGAACAAAACATCAATTAGTATATATTATATAGGAATACAGCTATACTTATCTATGCAATAGTATACTATGTACTATTGATTTATATTTTCTTTCTTCCCCTAGTTCTTCTCTAACTTCAGGTGTCTTATTGTTGCATAATCCAGGAAAAAGATCTATAATTAACCCAGATTTTATTTATGGTTTTGATTTTCAGTTTCAAAATTGGCTTTTTAAGTTATAGGAAAATTTATTTTTAAGTGAAATGTTTAAATATAGCCTCACAACTGTAATAAAATTTTTTCAATGCAATGAATGATAATATGATGGAATTCTTACAATTGTTATAGAATATCAGCCATCTGATAAATTTGATTGTTTCCTGTCATTACAATGTTTCAGGCTCTTAACTTCGTCAAAAAGCCTTTAAAATTAGTGAATATTAATACATATTTAAACAATTAATATGTATTAAAATTAAAATATCAAAATAATCACTGCTTTCAAAGGTCATACAGTGTTCAAAGAAAAAATGTTTGGGAATAGATAGGAGGGGAGGAGTTTATATTTAATCACATCTTAGTATGTCAAAAATAATGCACAGTAGACTATCATTTCTCCTATCTTGAATTCCTTAATGAAATACTTTACTACTTTTTTTTTTAGATTTTTCAGTGATTATACCCTACACATACTTCTTCATTTATCACTTCCAATGTAATCATATTCCATAACTCTATGAAATTCACAGTTAATAAAATATTAGTATTGAAAAGATGATGCTTTGCCGTAAGCAAAGTTTGGATCAATGTAATTTCATCGTAACAATCATGAAATTTTATATTTTCTTCCTATTGTTCAATTCTGAGCATCAATATATTGGACATCTATAAGTCTATTTCAGGTTTCCAGGGGCCTCAGCAATTTTTCAAAATAAGGAGAATTGACATGGACCCCAGAGAGGAGCTGGTGCTGGTGCCTCTGCCTGCCAACTCCCTTACATAGAAAAGGACTGTTCTGAATGGGCAGAACCTATCTGAATAAAGTTTTTACCCAGTCTCCTCCTTTCCACATAGAGTAATCATTTATCAATTTTATATTTTTAGCACTAAAATAGTAACACCAAATAACAATCTTACATGTTTCATAAGCGATAGCAAAACAATTTTAACTGAAACTTCCTTTTACACAAAGACTAACTTGGAAGCTTATGATTTCCCAAAGTATAATACTTCAAAATGTTACAACACATGGTCAGCGTGCCCCATTCATCATTTTTCTGTTCTTCTGACAGTACGATTCTCAATTTAACAACTTTTAGACTTCATAAGAGAAACTGCTTCTCTTGCAACAGAGATAATACAGCTATTTACCAGTAACAGTATCATACACAATTATCATGTTCTTAAATTTAAACCTTGAAATCAAAACCAATTAATTACCAATATGGTGACTTTAATTCAGGCAGGTATGTTTTCAAATTCTTTTACACAAAAACTTCACATCCAAGTAAAACTCCACATGAAGTTAATGAACATAAAGCAATCATTTTAAACTGAACTAAGGTAACTAAAGCTTTCTCAGTGCCACACAGCCAATCAACTTATCACTAGAAATCAATTATGTTCTGGAATCTCACCTAGGTAGTGAATGTGGTGATCCACAAATCTTCAGATTAACATAAATACATCTGATCACTCCTGGTGTTCAAAAACTACTGCAAAGTTAGAGAGATAATAATGTTATATCCAATATATGCCAGTCATTATATTAAATATTTTGCAGTCATTATACCATTTTGATCCCAAACAACGCCTCTTTTTTCTTTATAAATTCAGGAAACAGGTCAAACAGAGATAAGGTACATTTTTGCAACTGGAACAGAGAACTATAGAGTTTACCTGGAGCAGAGGCTGGCTTCCCAGTGGTGACAATTCTTGGAGGCAGGGATTAGGGAATGTTCTCCACAGGCCTGATAAATTCATCTCTCTGTTTCCCACAAATGCAGAATTTACTGAGCTTGGGGCCGTTGCAGCTGCTGGGTCATGGTGGGCAGATTGTAAAGGACCTGGGTGACATTTGGAAATGTTGCTTAGAGTGGTAGGCTACAAGGTGCCCAGAGGAACAGGCAGTTAAATCTACTGCCAGTATGAGATTATCCTTACAATTCTGTTGCATTCTCTTCTCTTAATCTGATCTGGGATGAGAGGAATTAATAAAAACTTCTGCTTGTTAAAAATCCTTATACTGAGATACCCTCTTAACTCTGGGGAGAGAGTGGAGAACTGCTAAGTGATCTCTAATGGGGGTAGGTGTTTTAGTATTGTTGGCTGTCTACCTACAATCTCTCCCAATCCCAATATAATCAATCCCCAACTTCTTAATGATTAATTCTCAGAATCTGCTAAGATGTTTTTAACTATATTTAACTTTTCATTTTAATTCCAAGTTGGCCAAACCAGAAACTACAAGAAAAATTGTTTCAAAATTTGTTTGTTTCCCTAACTGCAGCCTTTAAAAATATCTGACTGCTGCCTGTAGTTTACATCTTACAAGATAACATTCTCATTCACAGCACACATAATACAAACACAGAGAGACATACACACTGACAGACAAACTGACAGTACAAATGCATGTAAAAAGTCTACATTTAACAACAAAAATTAGGGCTATTAGAGGCTTGTTATAAATTGGCTATTATTGTTCAAGGATTCAAGACCTGACAGGTTAGGAGTGGATGAGAATCAGATCCTGAAACCTTTGCTTGGAGCACCTCTATGGTAGCCACTACTGGGTTTGGTGCTGAATCCAAGATTTTGCAAGCTTTAAAGGAAGAGGCTGCTGCCTTGTGTCCTTGTTCTACCTTCAACAATGAAAACATTCCCTCTCCTGGTTAAATGTTTTGTTGGCCTGTAAACTTGATTTGATTTTAAGATAAAGTAACTTTGACCAGTCCAAAACAGCCCTATTGTTGCCAACATAATTTTGGGCTATCTTTAGTTAACTGAACACTAGTGCTGGCAATAATTTCTCTAAAATGGATCTCCAGAGTGGATCTAATTAATACAGAATATTTTAACATGAATTGATCCCCACCTCCTGTGCTAGTTTTAAGGGAATTTTGGACTTCAACCAAACTAGTGGGAGTCATTTGGAAGCTGGGATAGGGAACTTACTCAACTCCATCAAGGTTAAGATTCTAGGAAAAATTAATCCTGGGGTGCCTGAATCATCAACTTTGATGTTCAGTCCATCCCATCTAACAGTTTCATCCAAGTCATATAGACATAACTATTTACCTTTAAAAGTTTGGTTAAAGGGGGCAGCTAGGTGTGTAGTGAGTAGAGCGTCGGCCCTGGAGTCAGAAGGACCTGGGTTCAGATCCGACCTCAGACACTTAATGCACGCACAAACAAAAACCTAGCCATGTGACCTTGGGCAAGTTACTTAACCCCAATTGCCCTCCAAAATGCAAAAAAAAAAAAAAAGTTTGGTTAAAGGAGACAAATAGTGATATACAGTTGTTTCATTTTATTCCCTTAAAACTAGCAAACTTGTACATACAGTGAGTTAGAAGCTAAGTGCTAACTGCTGAACAAAAGAATGAGAAATCTTAAATACCTTTTAGAACCATTCCAATTCAGGGTGGCTTGTGTCAAACAAGTTCATGATCTCCATATGTTATTATCCATATCATGAGAAAGGAAGTTTCTTAATCATAAGTACAAATTAACAAGACAATGGACAAAACAGGTCGATTGGAATTTGTGGTTTCAGGATGTCTGTCTTCCTCCCATATGGAGTATGTCCCAAAATAAGGTGGAATCCTACTTCCAGCCTTATCTGGTCTCTGTAGTTGTGGACACAGGAAAAGGTATTTTAAAGCAAAGCAAAGCAGTCTCTTTGATTAATTCAGACTTTGGCCAAAAATATGATATCTAATGGTCATCCGTGTATATTATATTCCCTCTAACTCCCCTAATACTGAGAAAGGTCTCATGAGTTACAAATATCTTCTTTTCATGTAGGATTCTAAACAGTTCAACTTTACTTAGTCCTTTATGATTTCTCTTTCCTGTTTTCATTTTCATGTTTCTCTTGATTCTTATATCTGAAAGTTAAATTTCCTATTCAGCCCTGGTCTTTTCATCAAGAATGCTTGAAACTCTTCTATTCCATTGAATATATATTTTCCCCCCTCAGTTTAGCTGGTAAGTGATTCTTTGTTTTAATTCTTAGTACTTTGACCTCTGAAATATCATATTCCAATCCTCAGATACCTTAATGTAGAAGCTGTTAAATCTTGCGTTATCCTAATTATGCTTCCACAATACTTGAATCATTTCTTTCTGGCTGGTAAAAACATCCGTTTATTTATTTATCTTTTGTGACAGGCATGATCAAAGTACAAACCAAGAAGAGCTTGGTGCCAAAACAACTATAAGCAAATCTCCAAAGGAAAACACAAAACACAATTAGAACACAAATTCAGCTACAATTGCTGTTAGATATAAAGCAAGATTTTTATAGTGGTTATTTTTACATAAATTAAAAGGGATTGATAGCTTAAAATGGAAAAGAAATTAGATCAAGTCATAATTGGAAAGGAAATTAACAGTTTTGTACAAGAGGTACAAAACTTTGCGCAAGCAACAGACTCACTTAAAGTTATAATGAACCAAATAGAATCTAGTTAATGACTTCACAGAAAAATATAAAATATTAAAACACAATCAAAAGATTGAAAAGCAGAAGAAAATATGAGGTATCCTAGAGCAAAAAGACCAGACTTGGAAAACAGAGCAGGGAGAGGAAATCTAAGAATCCTGAAAACTATTACAAAAAATTAAATCTCATATTTTAAGAAATAATATCCCATTACCCACTACAGTGATTTTCCTCAAGTACAGGTTCAACAATGTTACCCCATTCCCACCCCCTATAATGGTAATGGGATTTGCAGATATTCCCAGCCCCTTGTATTGGCAAGCAAACAGATAATTAGCACTTTTTTTCAAATTCATGTTTGTGTCAAGTATTAAGATCCAAAACTTGTGAATCCCACAATGGGATGAATAACAGGAAGGGGCAGGACAGGGAGGAATTAATACCATATATAAGGAAAAGCCAAAACTGAGAGAGGCCAGAACCTCTGGGAGTAAGCAGTGGAGGTTGAACTGCTACTTCTGGAGAGAGAGACTTTTTTTTTAATATTTAAATTTATATTTATTTTTGTATAGGCACATATGCATATGTAAGTGTGTATATATGTGTACACATTTGTATGTTTATGTTTGAGTACCCAATGTATACATTTATTTTGCTTGAATATGCATAACACACCCATCTGTGTGTGTTTATATTAGGAGTTTTGTTTCTATTTTTTACAACTAGGAGGCATGTTTGGAGTTTGATAAATGCAGAGAATGGTTTGTCCAAGAGAAAAAGAATAGGGTCATCAAAGCATTTTAAAAAAATACACAAATGAGAAAAAAATTAGAAGGAATCACAAATTCATAGAATGACCTTGAAGGTCAGGCATTGAGTTTATTATAGAAATCATCACCAAACCCTAAATGAATCTTTAAGCTTTAATAACTTCAGAAGTTTAAATGCTATATATTTACAAATATGTATCTTATTAAAATTCATATATAGCTCTAACAAATTTTTAAACATTCTAAAAATTTTCAATTCTTGCTCAATGGATGAAATTATTGCATAATTGATAATGCTATCAATAAGATCATCCAAACAATGAGGTTTTGGTACACATTTGGCAGTTTTTATGACATCACAAAAACAACTCTAATGGAAATGGATTAACTGACTAATGTGGATGAGAAAGATGGCACTCTCTACTTATCCACCAGTATTGGAAAGTATCATCTAGAAACTGCCACATATTCAGTGCTTAATAAGAAAATATATTATCTTGTGAAAATTAAATAAAATGTCCAAAATTCAAAAAATTATTAAAAGAAATTTTAATAATAAAACTTTCAAATAGTAGTTTTGTAGGTTTATAGGAATTATATTTATGGCTTAAATTATTATGCTTAAATTATGGCTTAAAACTGCACAAAGATTTTTAAGACCTTCTCTATATTTAAAAAAAAATGAAAAGAGTACTATGCACAATGGAAATTCTTAGTTTCATATCCAGCACTTTTTTCCTGATCAATTATGGTTATTCAAATGCTCATTTTCATTTGAGTTCAGAATTAAAAAAAATAAAATTAAAGAAATAAAAGAAATGGGGTCCATATTGGTGAAAACCATATCAAGCACACAGACCAGTACACAACCTTGTGTGTCTGGACATCTACCCAGCAGCGCTGGCCTTAATGCCCAAAGTTCAGCATTCAAGAACAGTACTAAGCTGTAAATCAAACATTAGGTAAACCTTAATAACTTATGTAATGATGCTCTATCACTCCTCCCTTTCTCTTATTTCTTTTTTTTTAAACAAATGCTTTATTAACTTCTGTTTTACATCATTCATTTCCGCCAGATTTTGAGTTACAATCATTTCCC